>NW_018921291.1:37664-88178 GCF_002207925.1 Prunus avium
GGGGAAAAAAGGGGGGGGTTTTTTTTTTTTTTTTTTAAAAAAAAAATCCTTAAAAATGGGGTTGGGGTTGGGGTGTGACAAATCATGAATTTTGAAAAATTTAGGTGACATTTCTCTTAAATTTTTCTTTAAGGTGACAAATTGAAACTAAGGTATAAGTTCATATGACATTTCTACAATTATCCCAAAATAAAACTTAGTTTTCAGCGATACTTGATAATGTGTAGGGGTTAACCAGACGAAAAAAGATTGCCTGAAACATTGCAAGTCATCCTGTACCATTGCACATTCAATCACTTCAAGAATTTCCCTTCACAAACCTCCAAATTTAATAACAAAATTTTCATTTTGATATTTCAACTTAAAAAAGACCAAATCTATCTTCCTATATGGCGCCTCCACCCACCCCCCCTACATCCTGTTCCCTCTTTCTTTAGCCTTCCATATCACACATTTCATCGTTAATTTACACTATTCAATTGCCACCGGCTGGAGCTCACCAACAAGGCTATCTGAAAGGAGAAGAATTCACCTTCTTTTTTCTTTCAAAAAAGAAAAGAAAAGAAAGAAGCCATATAATCAAGGGTAGAAAAGCTTGGCATATAGAAGCTCATTCCAAGTATCCTGAAGGCCAGGCAAACACCAATGTACACAATCTGCATAGCTAACAGGGTTTGCTAATTGCTCTGGAGTCAGTGGATTCCACTGCTTCTTGTAGATTGCTGTGTGTGCATCTTTGCGATAGCTCGAGAGTTGGGTGATGTTGAGAAATGTAATGGGCACCTTTGATTTACCGAACACGTCTCCTATCACCTCCATTATATTTTTCCGGGAATCTGAACCCCAATAGTTAGGATCTTCAATCGGAGTAGTTTGATTGTAACAGTTACCTCCTGATTCACCTCCCCATTCTACACTCCTGCCAAATTATAAACATTAGTCCTCAACCTAAATTTTGTAAAAGTTTCAAGCACAAGTTCCCTTCTAAAAAGCTTCAATTTGATCTCAAATTTTCTCACTCTCTGTCTATTTTTGTCCATGGTTTGCTATGCTATATATATGATTTGAAGAAATGGGGTGACAGAATTGTGCTCACTTTCCATGAGAAGGCGACATGCTAGTGAAAAAGACCCTCGTCTTCTTGGGGTTCATGTTCCTCCGCACCCATCGCAACATACTCTTCATCGCCATGCGATAAGCCTCTGTTGTTGGTACATCCACGATATTTTTCACCTCATCATCGAAGGAACCTTGCCTGAAGATTAAACATTTGGTTAAGCAATGTAGGAAGAGATAGCTATTTAAAAAAATGTATAATTTGATTGAGGCAAGAATGTACAAGATCTTAAACTTCAAGCCGGTCATCCACCAGAGATAGGTGTTAAACACCAAGACATCCACGCCCTTCCAATGCTTGCCATGCTTAGTGATGGACCCTTTCCTGACAAGCCTCTCAGATATCCTATGGATGACAGCATTATCGGAGTTTGACTCGAGAAGAAATGGCGCCCAGTAGAACTCAATTGTGGCATTGTACTCCTACATTGTGGAAAAAAGAAATTCAGTAAAATGTGAATGTACATTTTAGAACCAAGTATGAACCAACATAGAAACCCATAGAAATGTGACTAACCTTTGCAGTGAAAACAGTTCGTGAGTCTGAGTCGAAGGTTTCCATAGATTTGGCATCCTCGGGGATGAGCGAATGGAGAAGACAAATCATGGAAACATACTGACCCCGGTTCAGAGAATCGCCAACAAACATCATCCGCTTCCCGCGTAGTGTCTCGAGCATCAATGTTGCGTTGAAGCTGTATAATTTGTGAGTAGAATCTTTTACACTTTACATTACTGGGAAATTAGAAAATCCAACATCAAGTATATGATTTTGTAATAGTTGATCACCTACTAATTAGTAATTACAGAAACTAAATTAAACAGAAGAAAAAAAGAGAGCAGAAGAAGTCTATATTATTAGAGAAATTAAATTACGTATATTAACATAGTTTTGACAATCTAACAAGTTGTCTACATTAATTGCACAGGAAATGATCAGCAAACTGGGCCGTGCCCAATATGGTTGGGCCTTTCTCATTTCGGAGCCTTAGCGGCGGATACAAACGAAATTAACGGCGGCCATCACAGCCGTTGAAAACATACACGTGTTCATACACAAATGGGGGCCCCGTTCATAGCCTGTCTCACACGGGGACAGATGGAAGAAAGGTACGAGTGATTTCGATTTCCCGGGAATTTAATGCAGCTTATTCTAAACCCATGCAAGACTGTCCACCCGGCCGGCCAGCCACCCGGCTGGTTCGATTGGAAAAAACAGGTTCGGCAAAACAAAGACAAAGGGACAAACGGTTTTGTTTGTCGGTGATGAGATTCGTGAGTAGGGATCGAGAACAGGAGAGTCCCCATCGTACGAGACTTTGATTTTGTGTTTTTTTTTTTGGTAAAGCAACGGAAAGCAAAATCGGTTCAACTTTCCCAAAGAAAACCAATTAAACGAGGAAATAACGCGTTATAAAATAAACGAGCAGCTAAAAAATGCGTTTAATGGGTGCGCAGAGCAAGAGACTAAGCCACTGACCTGGGAAGATCACAGCCGTGCGGCTGCCATCGCCATTTCTGGTAATCCTTGTCGGGTCGTCCGTGTTCTTGGCAAGTCAACTGAGGCTGAATGTACGGACACTCCGATTCCTCGTAAAGCGGCCGATTCGACTCATCCCAAACCCACCTCCCACTGAATATGTCGCAGCCTTCCTCGCTCTTACCTATGGCGAACGGCAGCTTCTCCCTCTTCTTCCCTAGCCCCAAAACAAAAAACTCAATTCAGTGAAACCACAGTTTCAATTGCAAATTCCATTTTTTAAATGGGAAATTACTCGGTGATGGGTTGAGTTGACTCACCGGTTCTGATGACGAGTGGGTCCGAGTTGGGGCTGAGTTGGAGCTGCTGGCCGAAGATGCACATGAGGTCCTCGCCATAGAGGACGGCGACGAAGAGGATGAATGCGAGCAAGGTGAAGAGGTAGGGAGAGAGGCGGGCCTTGCGAAAAACAGAGGAGGAAGAGGAAGAGAATGGCGGTGGCTTCATTATTCTCATGTAAAATTATAACGTATCTGTGCAAAAATGAATCGAATGCGAATTAATTTGTTTGAGATTCTTGAGAGTGAGGAGGAGGAGGAGGAACATAAAGAGAGAGATTCATCGTCTTTGTGTAGAAGGGAGGGATTATTATTATATGAAATGAAAGCTGGGCAGTCTTTGAAATTAAAGTTGAATATTATAATGCACTATCGTTGGTGCCCACTGGCCATGGTAAGTTTCTCTCCAAGGCAAGACTTTTGCGACAGAGTTGGTCTGTTTATGGTTAGAAGAAAATCTGTATTAGTTGTTGAGAGAGTAATATTCCGAGTCTCTCTATCATTACTAATTGATTTTAAATTGGATAGTTCAGCTCTTAATTAACTATCAAGTTTATAATTTTGGAAGTGTGAAATTTACTCTTATATGCACTCACAATTTTGGAGTATATTTGATACTTTCTGTTGACGAGTGCTTGTTTAGTTAGGATTTTAGTTACTTACCTATTTTTTGTATAGTAGTTTAGATTTATTTCCTATATTATTTAGGGTTAATACATCTATTCATATATGAAAATTTACCCTATTTTGTTTGACACGTTCAAATTTTTTATATGATTGTTTTCCAATTTGTTGAAATTAATAATGATTCACATTTAATGGATGATATTTGTTAATATGAACGTAAAAATTCAAATATCACATACATGAGCTTAGCCAAGTTGGCTAGGGCGGATGTACTCCCCATTCAGTACCGAGTTTGAATCCCCTTTCCCGTAATTTAAATTAAATTAAAATAGAACATCACTTGTATTAAAAAAATAATTATACAAACATGGGAAACTTCCATTATATCTTATTTAATTCCCTTGTATTTAAAACTAAAAACCATGTCCAAAATGTCGGCAACTGAATCGTAAATTGCATCTCAGGTTTTTCTATGTTTGGAAATAATAAAATCCACTACCATGTTTGGTCCAAATAGAAATCTAAATCTAAATTCATAGAACGAGGAAGTGTAGTGGGTTGATACTGATGCATGATGATGTGAACTGGTTGTAATGTGGCTTGGCTTCTAAGGTAAGCGTGTCCGACTGTCAAACATCACAAATCATTCTCCTTGCACTTTCTTGTCATGATGATAAAAAGAAAGAGAGATTTTTTTTAATGAAGGGGGCTCTGGGTTTTTTGGGTAGAGGGTGATTCGAAATTGGGTCACATTTCAGCCTCAAAGTGGTTGGCATTTACCTGCTTTCTTACGCAGCTGTGATTAGCTGACAACCACAACAAATAATGGTGACCCAACAACTAAACTCATTAAACTAATCAATTATTGTCTTCATTAATAACTTGTAATCTTAATATGCCTATGAGTTTTATTTTGTTTCTCTTGGATGTTTCAATCATATTATATGCACGAAGTTATGTTCTTTCTCATTTTGTGTCTTCCTCCTCCCTTCTCTACACACATATATTGTACTGTCTTCTGCTAAAGATCTAGCCTGTTATATTACAGAAATCACCCTATATTCTGCCAAATATCTAGCATGTTATGTCAAGGAAAGAAATCACCCTATATTTTAGGACACGAATGGATTCCAGTACTCGTCCATGAGTTCAAATTCTGTTCTCTGCCGAAACAGAAACATACTATATATATATATAAAATTTATATTCATGCAATCCTGTGTAGGTGTTTCATGTGCATCGCAACTTTGCACATGGAACTCAGTGGTTGGAGGGAGAGCGAAAGAAAAATATGAATATGATTTCTTTAAATCTATGGGATTCTATTGTAATGTTCTATAGATCATTTGAGTTTTGTATATAGTAGTGGGCAGTATAAGGCCGAACTGCAAATTCTTAGTCCGTAAACTGGTATATTCAGAGCTAAAAACATTCCTTCTAAAGTTTGGGTCCTCACCAATATAATTTCAGCAAACACAATTTTACAATGTAATTGCATGCATTGATACAAAAGCAGAAAGTTTGATCATCTTTATGCCGCATTATTTCATGATGCTCTTCACCATTGACCCCCCAACCCTCCCTCCCTTCCCCACCAAAAGAATAAAAGAAGAAAAGGGTTCACAACACACAAGAAAAAAAATGCCATCCTCCCTCAAACATTGCATAAATTTCATTACAAAAGTTGGCAATGTAACTTCTTACCTGAGGCTGAAGAGACAGAGAGCGCATTAAAAAGTGGCAAAAGGATAACGAGGCAGACAATGCGAGGCTGCTTGTACTTCATGCTTCTAAGAGTTTGGGAAAAAGAGTCTTCACCTTTGCTCTTATACCTGTCCGGCATCTTCTTGGGCACAACTAGCAGTTGCTGCGTTTGCTGGTGCTTTTCAAAGAGCCTCCACAATGTGGTTAGCCAGCCACATCCCAATCAGTAGAAAATACTAGCACATCAGGTAACCCTTGTGTGGTTTCAATCCGATACTATTTCTGTTGTTGGAAAAGTAAAGGCAAGAAAATTATATGATCTGGAAAATTACACAATACTAACAGGAAGTCTTCCCTGCATGTAGCATATTTGGATCATTTTAATAGGTTAAGTCAGTATCAACCGAACCAGCATCTATTCACCAAATCCATGAGATATCCCTCAAGCATCTATCTGCAAGGCCTTCTCCCACCATATCACCATATCACTGCCCTAACTGCTCAGCTGTGATATATATCAAGGTAACTGGATAATACTTCCAGTATACCAGTAAACAAGCCAGAAGTTTTATTTTTTTGTGAAGTAAGCATCAATCTGTAATATAGTTCTACCATAAGAATAGATGTGTCCAGTATCTGCATGTTTTCAAACATATTCAGATTCTTAAATAGGAAAAATATTAACGTTCAACAAATAAGATTTAAAAGGGCAAAAAATAAAACTGCTCACTTCACACCCAAACTTTTAGTTGCGCACTATCATACATTTCAGCAGCAAAGTTAAAGCATGATACTCAAAATCCAATGTTCTCATTTATCAATTTTATCTATAGAAAGATTAAGATCCATATGCAAACAATACATCCAAAATTGCCTGAACAGCAGCTGACACAACATAAGAGGGGAAATAACAAATAAGTACTTGGTAAGGATGTTTTTAGATTACAAATAAAATATGACTTATGGAAAAAGAACAAAAAGAGAGATGGAAAGCATAGGTGAGATGGAAAAAGCACCCTTTCTATTATGGTGTATGGCACATATCGAGCTTAAGTGCTAGCTTTGACAAGGGTGTTGTCTGCATACTGACCCATTTTCTCTTGTTTTCTAAATGTTGATGGCAGAGTAGAGATGATACAAAATGAATTCACCAGCTTAACCTAAAACAAACATCTGTAGTCTGTATGCTCAGAAGTTGACAGGAGAATACGAGCTTTGATGACCTTGAGAAGAAGATCCCGTAAATTTGTGCAATAAAGATGCAAACAGACTCTGGAATGAGAAGATATTGTATGTTATTAACAATATATTGAGAGCTTAAGATAAAGTAAAAGGCACTTTAATTGAAAAGTTTCTAAATATCTATGCCACAGCACTAGAAGTGTTGAAGAAAGAGACATATCATTACACCTAAACAGAATACCTGTGTTCTCTGAGGTAAACTGGTCCAAAAGTCCAAGTTTGGAATAACCTGATAAGCGGAGGAGCAAAGCATCAGAGTTTATTTACTAGGACTTAAATACCAAAGGAATAACGATCATCATTATTTTTCCCTATTGCAATGTGATCTAGTTTTGGTATCAGACTGAATAGATGATATGCGACCATGATTTTTTAAATGGCATGCTGCCACAAAAAGTAAGATGAAAGAAACATGAGACTTTATTCCCTATTTCATGACTGCTACAAGTTTGAATTCACTTGCCCTAAGGATCATGTGGTTTGGTTCTCTCTCCCCTTCAATTGCCATGGCCCATCCACTGTTTGATACATCACCATGTTTCCTTTACCTAACTCATGACCACCATTTTACCTGACTCATTGACACATCTTAGCTCTTTCTCCTATGGATAAATTTCTAAGAGAACTTGAATTCCATCTCAAAATAATGCACAGAAAATAAATGCATACAGCAATTTCAGGACATATACATGGACAAAAATAAAGCATAACTAAATAGTTTGCATGCAAGAAGCTGAACAAATTGAGGAACATACGTGTATTCCACGAACTCCAAGACTGAAATATCGATAAACTGCCCCAGCCAGCAGATATGCTCCAAAAAGGCATAAGACTCTGAAAGTCAGATCAATTATCAATCAATTAAGATGACTTGATAAAACTTCAATGGTTAGGCATAGACAATGCTATTTGTAAGGTAACCACTTTCAGGCAAAAAATTGACTCTCACATGGTTCCTAAGGTGCCAAACCAGCCCCACCCGTGTCCATGAACATGTACGACCTTGGCACAACCAGAAGGATGCGTTAGCACTGTAGCCTGTCAGATAGAGAAGATTATGAACATCAAACTTTATGAATCGCGCACATACTCACTATCAACCCCCATTTCCATCTTGCTAAATGAACAGTCAAAAGAGAACCAGTTCTACACATTTCAAAGTCTTTTTGACCACCATATTTTAAAATCTATGATATAAATATTCACAGCATAAAAGACTAGCTAGTTTATCAGTTTTCCTAATACCACCACCCTTTCCTCCACCTTGACCATATACACAAAAAGAAAGCCTACAACATAGAGCGCCACCAGCTGGAAAAAATGGGTTGAGCACATTTTCAGTCAACTGAGAAGCACACAAGTGTTAAGCAGGAAAATGAAACAGGTTTCAGTTCCAACAAAGATTCTACCATTTTAATCAGATTGGTTCAGTTCAATAAATTTGGTTGGCTTGGCAAGCAATGGAGGGAAGCATCCAAGCTAAAGTTACTAATCAAATCAGGTAATAAGCTTAGTGCACAAAAGCTGAAGATGGAGGCTAAAGGTCTGCGATAGAATATCCCAACTCCCATGGAAAACTTTATCAAAGTAAAATACTATCTTATATATCATTAAGAAATAAGCATGGAGGAATAAAAGCTTTTCTGAAACAAAAAGCACTCACGTAGTCACATTTCCCAGTTTTCTCCAGTGAATGTGGCCCCTGTAAAATAGAAAGATGAGAAACTAGGCCATTAACCAGGCATGTCAGAACGCCAGGATCTTTTCAAATTACACAAATTATTCTGTACAAATTCTTGCCTGAACTCTCTTTGGATCACAAATTACAGATACAGAGAGCGAACAGTTGCGCTTTAGGCCACTATTTGACATCTTAACAATGACACCACTGTTAGGATTCTTCTTGTCTGCCATATAACAAGGAAGTCATAAGTCTTCCAAAATTTTATTCCCAAACAGAATCAATCATGAAGGACAGAAAGCAAGCATGTCCAGACATATTTGCGTAATTCCATAATCGCCTAAAGTATTGAATTTTAAAAGTATCATTCAATTTTTAAATCTGGGGGAGACGCCGAGAAAAATAAAACAGAAAACTCACCAATTATGTTAATGTCAATGCTCGAGGCATGCCCAATGGTAGTGCACACATCGTAACCTGTAGTCACCACATGGTTAATTTTAGAAGAATAATTAGTCTTCTAAAACACAACAACTTTTTGTCCAAATTAGACAAGCAAGGCCCATCACGAGGTCCAGCTTTGTTTGAAATTAAAAAAGAGAGCAGCACAGTTAGATAGATAGTAAGGGTATCATTCCTTCATCAACAGGTTCAAAGATGATTGAGTCACTGACTACCACTCTCGTACAAATGCAATCGAAAATGAACTCCTATTTCTGGCTTTATCAACAAGCAACAGATACAGTAAAGTACATGAAGGGATACAACATTAATCATATGAAACAGAAAGCATATGTACCTCCTATATTGTTTGCCACAAGCGCACTACAACCCATGCCACAGCGTGACGGCCCCCCACAATCCTGCAATGCTCAATATGATAATCAAATAAATAAGATATTTCATAGAAACTTGTGTTGGACAGTAAGTTTTACTATATTTTCCTTTCTATATGTGAAAACTGGACAAAAGGCGTCCCAACCTTTGAATGCTGTAAAAATAATCTTTCCAATCCCGTAGTATTTCTATGCTAGTTTTAGATTTTAAATTTTAGAAATAACTCTTCCTCAAGTTGTTTTAGCTGGCAGTATCTAAGTGCAACCTTAAGTTGTCAAATTCCATATTGTCACATCTCTATAATTTTCTCTTTTCTCTTTGAAGGCAGAGAGCGAGAGAGAGCAAACTATCCGGAGGTGCTTCATTACATGTCAAAATACAGGGAGGAACTAAGTACATCAAGTAAATAAGTGCAAGTCATTCAGATTGCAACAATATCATTGCCGTCTCTACCAACATAAACCCAAGAACAGCATGGAAGCCAAGAAATTTACCCAGCAATCGACACATCTAGGTGGGTCGTGATTGAAAATCATTCCATCGCAAAGCTGCTCCAGACAGTCAAAGAAAAGAAACTCAATAATGAATCTAGCTGCAATACAGGCCTAGGCTCAAATAAATATAACATAAATACATAATGGAATCATAAAATATATCTTCAGCTTAAGAACAATGACCTAATCATAGAAGTCAACTTCACAATAAAGAATCTTTCTCATTTTAAATTTGTTATGGAAAAGCAGAATTGTCCATGTGCCAAAAATGGAGAACATACTATCTAATTTACTTCTTGCAATTAAGCAGTAAATGCCCAATACATAAATAACTGCATTGTGGTAACACGATCATAGTCATACAAAAGATCAGTTGAAAAACAAAAGTGTGACCTGATGGAGCCAACCTGAAACCAGAGCACAGTCTCATTTGCTGCCACCTTGTAGAATCTGTAGTAGTGAAATTCAAGAGCAAGGAACAACGATTTTTACTTTGATTAGAAGCTGGCCACGTCAATAATTAACAAACATACATCACAAATGTCACCATAAAGCAGAGTGCTTTCAATGTGTATCGAGTCTGACAAATCTTTGCCACCCATTAAAGCATAATGTTCCGTACGACTATTGCTCTTTTGAAGATGCTTCCCAATAGTAAACTAGAGAAATCAAAATGGCTCAACCGAATTTCTTAAAAAGACATGCGCATTAAGCTGCCTAAATAAAACACTAATCAACTAAATTTTTTGATAAATGCTTAATAGGATAAAAGCACACTACTATGAAAAATTTGATGGAAGCCCGTCTCCAACATGGAAACAGCACAGAGAAATCAAACGAATCAAACAGTTGCAGGACATGCAGATGAGGTACATGTTCCACCCATTGCAGCAAAGCTTGTTAAACTCAATGGGCACAGATTACAAGCATGGGGCAAATTTATTGAAGGTGAGAAATAACCCATGTTTAAGTAAGACTGTTGAAATTACAAGGTAACATTCATCATTCATGTAAAATAAGAAATACTCAAATCAAGCAGCAGAGAGATGAAGGCTCAGAGAGAGAGAGAGAGTACCCATCTTCGCTTTGGACGCCATGAGGGAATAAGGGGATGGGAGAGCCCAAGCTGTAGTCGTAGAGCTTGTTATCATCAATGACACTGAAATGGCAGTTAGCAGAGACCGAGTTAACTCGGTCTAGAATCGCTACAATAACTAAAACCCATTTCATAAAACCGCCTCCGATCACCATATTCACCACCAAGCTCACACCAATTCTCTTAAAATCTCATACTTGGTGAAGGAGAAGAACCAAAGCATGACACTTAATGGTCCATCACTGTACTCACTTATGCCAACAACCAACATTCGACGACATGGCGTTTTCTTTTTCTAAAACAAACGGCATGTGTCTAATGAACGACAGGCCGTTTAAAAAGGAGAAACCTTTAAGCTGCGAAAGCAGAAAGCCTAACGGTGCGAACCGCGAAGAAAACAGAGAAGCCATGGACGCCGACTCGTTCAACCCCAACAGCGCTCTAAGCGACACGCGCTTCTCCGACCTGAAGCCGCCACTCTCTGAGCCGGTCCTCGAAGCCTTAGCCCAAGGCGGGTTCGAGTTCTGCACGCCGGTTCAAGCCGCTACAATCCCCTTACTATGCAGCTTCAAGGACGTGGCGGTGGACGCCGCTACCGGCTCGGGCAAAACCCTAGCCTTCGTGGTTCCACTGGTGGAGATACTCCGACGAGCTTCAACAGTTCCAAAACCTCAGCAGGTCTGCTCCACACCATTACTTCTTCTTTTGTATTTTGGTGAGTAGAAGGAAAAATCGAATTTTGTTTTTGTGCAGGTGATGGGAATGATTATATCTCCGACTAGGGAGCTGTCTTCGCAAATATACAACGTGGCAAAACCCTTCATTTCGACGCTGCCGAATTTCAAGTGTGTGCTTTTGGTTGGTGGAGGGCAAGTGAAAGCAGACACGAAGCAAATAGAGGAGGAAGGAGCCAATTTGTTGATTGGCACTCCAGGGAGACTATACGACATTATGGAACGCATGGATGGCTTGGATTTGCGAGACCTTGAGGTATGTATTTGTAAATGGAATTATGTTTCATGGGATTTGATTGAAATTAGATGAGGCTGGGAAGCTGATATAGGCTCATGTCATCTATAATTTGTTGCAGATTTTGATTTTAGATGAGGCTGATAGGCTCTTGGATATGGGTTTCCAGAAGCAGATAAATGATATTATGTCCCGCTTGCCAAAGCTTCGTAGAACTGGTCTCTTTTCAGCTACCCAAACTGAGGCAGTTGAAGAGCTGGCCAGAGCAGGACTAAGGAATCCTGTGAGAGTCGAAGTACGAGCAGAAACAAAATCGAATAATTCGGCATTGTCGCAACAGTTAGCCTCTTCAAAAACACCTTCTGGCCTTGCCATTGAGGCATGCTCTATAACATAGCATTAACTATACAAATGTGTTGCTAATGTCTCTTATTATTTCATTATTTCCTACTCTGATGGTGCACTCTACATACAGTATCTGGAGTGCGAGGCAGACAAGAAACCGTCACAACTTGTGGATCTCCTTGTTAAGAATAAGTCTAACAAGACCATAGTGTAAGTAACATGACATTAGTATGTTGTAGCAAATGTGATCAAATCAGATTTCCTGATTAAATGTTGTTGCTTTGTAAAGTGATTTTCTTTATTCTTTTTTAGATACTTCATGACTTGTGCTTGTGTTGACTACTGGGGACTTGTTCTTCCATTGATTGGTCCTTT
The DNA here is from genome assembly GCF_002207925.1 of Prunus avium. The sequence continues at coordinate 49,969 of NW_018921291.1, forward strand.
AAAGGGTTTCCCTTTGATTGCTCTACATGGGAAGATGAAGCAGGTAAAACATTACGGACCAGCTTCCTTGGTCAATCTCTGGATTAGTATTTATTAAACTCATCAGTCTTTGTGCTTTCAAATTTTTATGTTTTCTAGGCTGCAAGGGACAAAGCTTTAGCCTCATTTACATCTCTCTCAAGTGGCATCCTTCTATGTACTGATGTTGCAGCTCGTGGACTCGATATTCCAGGTGTTGACTGTATAGTGCAGGTAGCTTATTACAGTAGCACCTAGCTGGTCATTTCTGGTTATGAGAGCTAGAAAGTATAATTTACCTTTTTTTTTTTTTTGGCAGTATGATACCCCTCAAGATCCAAATGTTTTCATACATAGAGTTGGCCGAACAGCTCGTATGGGTAGACAAGGAAGTGCAATCGTTTTTCTATTGCCAAAGGTTTAGTTATAGCACTCATAACTATGTGATAATTGATTCCTTGTTAACAAAACTATTTTACAGCTCTGTTATGACTTTTTTTCTATGTTGATTTTCATTTATGATGTTGAAGGTTCTGATTGTAGTCACACTATTGTAGGAGGAAGCTTATGTAGAATTCCTGCGGATAAGAAGAGTGCCTCTTCAAGAAAGGAAATGTTCTGATGATGTTTCTGATGTTATTCCTCAGGTAAGCATCATTTTATTGTATCCTTTATCTAATTTTACATTGAAAAAACGAATGTGCTCAACTCATTCCTCGTTAGACCTGTTATAATAATGTGACTGGGCTTCTTTTTACTGAGTGAATATCTGATCGATTACTTGTGCCAAAGATGCCAGCATTAATATATAAGATCTTATAACACAGATTGACAACACTCAAGTTTTGATGCTGTTCATTAAATCAGTTTATTCTATCATATATTATCTATCATGTTGTCTTGCAAATAATGCTTAATTTTATGGTGGTCTCTTCTGTTTTCGAAGTATGTGGTCAAATATAATGTAGTGATATTTTACTTTCTAAACATTTTGATAAAAGTTTTTAGTAATTGAATTGACGTCGTGTTGAAACCTTGTTTCAGATACGATCTGCCGCAAAAAAGGACCGTGATGTCATGGAAAAGGGACTCAGGGCATTTGTTTCTTACATCCGTGCATATAAAGAACATCACTGCTCTTACATTTTCAGGTGTCTAACAGTGCCTTGTGTTCAACTTAGCCCGGGAAAAAAATAAAAAGAAGAAAAGAAGGCCCTTTCTTTCTCTAATTTAAGTTTTTAATTAATGCAGGTGGAAAGAACTTGAAGTTGGGAAACTGGGCATGGGATTCGGACTACTGCAGCTCCCTGCAATGCCTGAGGTAAAGCACCACTCGCTTTCCACAGAGGGTTTCATCCCTGTTAAAGACATCAACTTGGAGGAGATCAAGTTTAAGTAAGAACTCTATCAATCTTTTCTGTCACAATCTGAATAGAATTTTCGCTCTCACTAACTTTGAGATATTGAAAAGCACAATACTTTGTTCATCTTAGAATCATGATTGTTAATTTTGGCATGCAGCAGTATAGGCTTAACCTTCATGCTTGCTTTCTTCAAGCTGTGATATTGTTTAGGTTTTCTCAGCTCTCATGATAAGCCATTGCTAAAGGAAAGAATTTATATGTAGGGATAAATCTCGTGAGAAGCAAAGAAAGAAGAATCTGCAAGCAAAGAAAGAAGCAAAAAAGCAAGAAGTTAAACCTCAAAAACCCAACAAAAGCTCAAATGATACAGCTACTCAGATGAGGAAGAAAACAGCTAAGCAAAGACGTGCTGCCCAGACAGTTGAAGATGAAGATGAGTTGGCAAGAGAATACCGCTTGCTAAAGAAACTCAAAAGGGGGGATATTGACGAAAGTCAATTTGCAAAGTTAACAGGAACGGAAGACTTACTTTGAAGGAATAAATAGACAGAATGTGATTCTGGAATCCAGACATTTCAGCTATGGATTGGGACGCCCATATTTGGATGAAAACAAACTGACAAAGGCATCTTAAAGTTTGCTGAAAGATAAAACCTACAGATGCAACACAAATTGTTGGAGACAACTTTGCCAGGTGAGGGGCAGAAAGAGCTTTTGCTCCTGCTAGTTTTGAATACGGGATTTGCTGATTAGTCGAAATTTTTATCACCGGTTTGTGTTTGTTCGCTTTCTTATTTGTTAGTTTAACTTGCTCTTCTTGTGAAATCTTCAGTCTTGTTAAGTTGATATTGCGGAGACTGCAGAAACAGAGAATTGTACCAGAACAGTTCATAGTTTTCCATGAATGAAAACAGTAGCATACATTCTTGTGTTGCCTTCAATGTCGAACAAAAAATTACATTGTATGAAAAGAACGTACATATTGGTATCGTGTTGCGGTTTGGATGCTGCCAAACCTTCAGCCGCAAGGAAATTACATCCCAAATTGAGCAACAGTTATGATCCACTCAGTCGCAGAACAAGCTTAACATTTGTCGTCAATTTCCTCGAGGGGAAAAAGTGTGGAAATTCTTGTTCTTTTGGCCTATTGTGGAGTGTGCATGTGCGAACTATCAAATCTTGCACAAACAAATTGTATGATAAGCTTCCAAAATACCCAAATAAAGCACCCATAAAATTCGAAGCACATCATCTTCGTGCTATGTTCCAAAGTCACTGACTTTTCTGGCCTGAAACTTATGAATCCGATTCCTATCCAAAAAGAAAAAGAAACACGAATCTTGAACATCAAACAAGGTTAGTTATTGTTGAATGAGTGTAATTTAATCCATATGTTAACACGAATCTAACGAACTATTAATATGGTAGTAATGTCAATTAAGCGTGACGAGGGAAAAAGAAAGCTCTCTAATTCCTGACCATATATACACAAGTCTCGTCTCCTCCCGTTAAAGTCTTTCGTTGTTTTTGAATATTCCCACCAATAATACACAACCAGCTCCAGCATCTGAAACTGAAAGTCTCTGTCTTTGGCAATGGTTCTTCCTCGTCTTCGCGCCTATATCATCCGTAAAACCCTCGTCTCTCTCCTTAAACTCCTCAGACTAATTCACCGAAAAGCCCAGACTTTCGTCCTCTTCTTCAGAATGTCCAAACCAACCTCCGATCTAGAGAACCAATTCTCTGCTCCGAGCCCTCCACCGTTCGACCCGACCCAGCCCGCCGTGCCAATTTCGTACCCAATCAAGACGCTCGAAGAGCTTGACTCCAGGTCCTACTTCGAGTCCTTTCACTACCCTTTCAACAAAGCCTCGGTTGCTCTCCAATCTGCGCCGTCTTCTTTGCCGCTGCCCAATAGGCCGAGAGTGATTGTGTGCCATGACATGGCTGGTGGCTATGGAGATGACAGGTGGGTCCAAGGAGGGACTAACTCGAATGCGTATGCGATATGGCATTGGTATTTGATGGATGTTTTCATCTACTTTTCGCATAGTCTTGTTACTCTTCCACCTCCATGTTGGACCAATACGGCTCACAGGCACGGTGTTAAGGTACATGAAGTTTTGGGCTATTGGGATTTTCAGTAAATATGTTTTGGCTTTTGGGTTTTCAGTGATGGAGTGAATAATTGTTTGTGCTTGGAATTCTGAAGAGCCTGGTACAAATGGCATGACTTTTTGTTAGTTTAAGACATAGGGGTGAGGCTTTGAGTTGGGAAGTACATAAAATGTTGTCCTTTCTTGTTTCCTGGGAACTCAGAAATGTTGATTACAAGTCATTTTGATTTGTTTATGTTTTTGCTCGTGGGTTATGACATGTTTTGCTTTTGAGCCGTGTATAATCCCAAATGGATGGGTTGAAAGGAATTGCTATTTGTAACTTTCTTCATTATGGAATCTAAGGTATTGGGAACTTTCATCACGGAATGGGATGAAGGCAAGCTTATTTGCAATAAATTGCTTTCTACAAAAGAGTCTGCTCAAAAGTATGCTGAGTGCTTGACGGAGCTTGCTGTTGCTTTGGGCTTCGATGGATGGCTGGTATGTAGTTCACCATAACTGCATTAGGGCTTGTTATTTAGTTGTCACAATAACTGCTACTTGCAGATCAATATGGAGATTGAGTTGAAGTCGAGCCAAATCCCTAATTTGAAAGAATTTGTCAGCCATTTGACCCAGACAATGCATTCCTCGGTCCCTGGCTCTTTAGTGATATGGCAAGTTTTTGGAGATACTATATTTCCAGTCACTTCTTATTTGCCCCCTTTTGTTATAGTGTGCCATTTTAAGTTTATGTTTGACTGGTTATTGTTAATTGTGCAGGTATGATAGTGTTACTACTGATGGTAAACTTAACTGGCAAAATCAACTAAATGAAAAGAATAAACCTTTCTTTGATATATGTGATGGAATCTTTGTGAACTATACATGGAAGGTATGGTTTTCACTTCTCCTTATGGAAGTTGTTTTTTGCTTTTTCATTATTATTTCACATAGTTAAAACCTATTCTCTGCAGAAAAACTACCCTATGCTTTCAGCCGATGTTGCTGGAGACAGAAAGTATGATGTCTACATGGGAATAGATGTATTTGGAAGGGGCAGTTTCGGTGGTGGACAATGGAATGTATGTGACTTCGTATAACTCTGCATTTCAGAGAAGTGTTTTTGTCTTCATGTTATCTGGTAGTCATGTTTTTGTCTTTCACTTATTTTATACTAAATAAGTTGAATGGAGGATTATTATATTTTGACTGCATATCAGACAAGTGTTGCACTTGATGTGCTGAAAAAGGATGGTGTTTCAACTGCCATATTTGCTCCTGGATGGATCTATGAGACTAATCAACCACCAAATTTTCAGATTGCTCAGAATCAGTAATTGACTTGCCCCTTGTTGCAAAGTTTCACAAACTTGTAGTTCCATTGATTCATATACAAACTATTCCTTAAAAGTTTCTTTAATTATTATTTTTGGATCCATTTCTCGTGGCATCATTAAGCTTCGGAATTTCCAGTACCAGTGAATAGTTTATAGGCATTATTTATGGACAAAAGCTCACATGTTATTTCCACATCTTTTGACAAAAAGCTGGTATAGTGATGCATTATTTCCTGACAGAGGCGGGCATAATGATGCACTAATATTCCTAACTTATTCAAGTGTCCTTGAAATAATGATTATAGTTTTTTGTATGTGTACTACTAAAGCTATTTGATCTTCTTGAATGCCAACATTTAGTAATTGCCAACCCTGGTTAGTTGGAAAAGAATTTTATATAATCAGCCCCAGTTAGTTCCCATTAGGACTTGGTTGAACTCTTAACAGTATGAATTTTACATTTACCATAGCTTCTTTACAATAATTTAAATTGTTTTATGACATATTGTCATATATTTTTGCAGTTGGTGGGCCCTTGTGGAAAAATCATGGGGAATAGCACAAAATTATCCTAAAGTTCTACCATTCTATTCAAATTTTGATCAGGTTGTGACTATGTTGACAACTTGACAATGTAGTGGGTCATTGGTGGATATAAGAAGCATGACCCTGGTTCATAAACTTCATATATCCTGTATGTGCCTGTTATCTGAACGCCATTTTTCTGTATTATTGTTCAGGGCCATGGATATCATTTTTCTGTTGATGGAGAGCAAGTATCAGATGCTCCTTGGTGCAACATTTCTTCCCAAGGTTTTCAGGTATGTACCAAATAGTCTTGTGATTCTTTATTTTGCCATGGTACATATCAGTATAATCATGTATCATTAGGTTTCTGTTAGATTCCTTTCACTTTCTTCTATTCTTTTCATTAAAATATTATCGAGTATGCTGATTATTGCAATTGATATTGGGTTTTGAATCTTGCAGCCTTTCCTTGAGTATACTGACAATTCAACTCCAGATGGCATTCAGGTCCATATTGAGTAAGTTTTAGTTCTTCTTCTTCCTATCAAAACTGATAATTTAACACCTGCTGCATGAGCACTTCTCATTTTTATATCGGCTCTCAAAGTTTTGGTGCCTAAGCATTTCAAAAACTTGAGAACATTTTTGGATAGATTTGATGGACTAGCCACTGTTACTCTCTGACCCAAAAAAAAAAACCACTGTTACTCCTAATTCAGAGTCATCAAACTTCTGTCATGAGTAAATTGTATGTGTGTGTATATATGTGTATGTTAATATAAGATCTGAGTATTCTTCCTCATTCAAGCATATGCTGGCGAAGTATAGTTTCAGGGAAGCATCTTATAGTGGAGGAGGAAACATCACATTTAAAGGAAAACTTGAAGACAATGCTATTTTCACCGCAAGGCTCTTTCAAGGAGATCTTCTTTTGGGGGATTTACCTCTCCACTTTACATATTCTGTAAGTTATCCCTTCTGTGCATTAGAGTTACTAAAGATGTTCAAATCTTAGTAAGACTCAACTTTTGTATGCTGCCTAGAATCTGATTGTTTTGACATTTAGTGCACAAGCAGACAAGTGTATCCAATCTGATAGAAATTCCAGTTTGCAGTTTTTCACTTTCATCTAGTTAAGCTGTGAATATTCCAATTTATGCAGGTGAAATCAGAGAATAATTCTCAACTAGGCCTGTGTCTTAATTTCTCTTCTGCTCTGAAGGAAATAAAGTCAGTACTTATTGTTTCCCAGAACCTGAACCAATTCTCAAGCAAATTTAATAAAGTGATTATGACACGTCAACTTGAAAAGCCAGGAACTTCCCCTGGATGGGTCATACAGGAGAGTAACATCAGCATGAGTGGATACAGACTAACAGAAATACATGCTCTGTGCTATCAGTCAGAGCCTGAATTTGATGAAAGGAGACAAAATTCCTTTTCAGAAGGCCAAGATAATTCTTGTACTCAGAATCCAACAGACTACTATGCAGTGCTTGGGCATATTTCAATTGAAACTTTTGGACACAATTCTGGTTTTCCACCTTCTGACTTGTGGCTTGTTGAAGGTCAATATATCAAATGGACTACAGGATCTAAGGGTTCCAAGAACCTTAGTCTTAAGATCACGTGGAAATTGAAAGATGGGAATGATTATGCATTCCGAAATTATAATATTTATGTCGAAAAACTAGCAGAAGATGCCCTTGGCCATCCAGGAGCAACACTAGGGGTGCACGAGTATCTTGGAGTGGCTCAAGTGGAAGCTTTTTATGTTTCTGACCTTGAAGTCCCTTCTGGTACTTCTAACATCAAGTTTATTATTCAAGTGAGTGGTGTCGGTGGGAGTAGCCAGAAGCTAACTGAATCGCCGGTTTTTCTATTGGATACTGAAGCTTGGTAAACAAGTTGCAAGTGTGAGTGACTGTGAGGGTGAATAATGTTGTACTTTGATAATAAGATGATGATGAAAATGTAAGAATTATTTATTTTCACATAAATAAAAGTGGTGTTCCTCAACATTTGATCACCACTGCTGATTTGCTTAAATCAAATATGGTAGTTAATAAAGTGCTTCTGTGTTGCATGATTGCATCTAGCAAACAGTTTCCATACTGATACGATATGCTTTACTTTTACCCTAACATCAGTTGATGGACCATAATTAGGTTTGCACTGATACTCAATCATTAGATCATTCTGCAAACACAAGTAAACTCATTTTCACATGGACACAGAGGAATTGGCAGGTCAGTTCTGTTGCTGACACGTGAGCCCTAATCACATACTTTGTTTACTCCTGTTAAGCTTCCTAACATCAGTCCTAAGCCCTAGCTCCACCCACTGACATATCTTACTCAAAACCACCCAGCTAGCTATATGGTTACCTGCTCTGTCAATTTGTCCATGGTGAAGTGTATATCAAGCACTTCTGTTCAAACCTTTCGTCAAAGCAAACTGAGCCAATTTTTGGTCAAACAGTTTATTGTTCTCCACTATGAAAATCTCAGTCTCTATCAATAATATATTAAATTACTGACTGCAATAAAATATATAAGAAGTTGGGGTAGGGTGGTCAGGAACATGTAACAATGGTTGTGCAATCTGAAGTCTGAAGTTTGTGTGTTATATATATATATATATATACACATAGGAACTTCAGAGCATCCATAAACAAAGATGCATGACTTTGCACACCCTTTAATAATTAACAGGTGTTTAATAGTTTATGTAAGTGAACAGTTGCTGTTCTGCTTCTATGGGTAAATTGCCAAAGCAACACCTATATCACACAAAAGAAGAAATGACCAATTAACCAGCCACAGTGATGTGTTTGCAAATGCTATTAGGAGGGAATTATCTGTGGTTCCGAATGCAGCTGGAATATAGATTAATGTAGAATCCTTTAAATCAACGTGTGATTAACACTTAATCATTCAATCACTTCGGCATATTTGGCATCCAAGTAAAGTGTCCTAAAGAGTATCAAATGGAATGACTTAGACAAGAGAGAAAGGAGAAAGAAGAAAGAAGAAAGGAGAAAGGAGAAAGGAGAAAGGAGAAAGATGATATTTTGAAATCCAATCAATAACCTCTGTTTTGGAAGTATTATTAACCTGAAGCCCTCAAAAGAGAAATAATAAAGGCTCCCACTATCTATTCTTGTCTTCATGAAGAGGCAATAGGGGGGAGACACCTTTGTCTTGTCAAATATATATATATATATATAATTTTAATCAATTTGCTGTTTGTTTATTTGTTTCCAACCTCATTTTGATTCTGCTAAAATTTTTGGCTCTAAAATCCCACTAGATGTTTCATGTGCTAGAAGACCAAGTTGGCCCCCCAAAGTTCTATTCTTCTTGCTGAAACTTGTGTGCAAGTTGTTTGACAAATTATATATAAAGAACATATAGGAACTACTAAATCATGCAAGAACATGTGAACTACTTGCACCCTCTTGCATTTGATTAATTGGATCCTTAATTAATTTGATTGTGTTTTATGTAAAACTTAACTGATGTGACAGTTATGTCAGTAAGGAAAATTAAACTTGTAAGATATATAAATTAGATAATCATGAATGTCCAACATATCATCACTTTCGACTGATATTTGAAACTACTGTCATTAGGTGGCTGAATAAAATAATCTAATTATACTTAGCACCTTTAATTATATATTGATTTACTTGGATTAAATTAATATGTTGTTACATAACAAAAACAAGTAATCTACCACTATTTTTCTTCTTGTGTGTCCACTTTGAAGGGGAAAAACTAATCATTCTTTGTTCATCCTTTAAAAGATCAATTTATTAACAACTAGTAAACTAATCATTTGAGATGTATTATGACAAGTGTCATTTGAATCTTCAACACATAATTATCGTTGATAATCGATTGAATAAGGATAGTCTTCTAAATTATGTTTTTGGTGGAGTTGACGTGGAAAGAAGATGTAAGAGCCAATTTTGGGTTAGGTAATGATAATGGTACAAGAGGGAAGTTGATGCGGAAAGAAGGATATTTATGGTTGCAAATATCCTTGATAACGATAATGGTACAAGAGGGGAGTTGGCACACTTGTATGACATCACTAATACATGTATATTCTATATACAAACAAAATACAACTAAGGTCCAATTCTTTTATGTATACACATACGTAAGAACAAATTATCTTTTATGTGTGGAATTATGCTAGGTGTTTTTCCAAATCATGGATTAGTGTTCTCGGCCCAAAATTTTGGGTTAGGATCAGGCCTATCGTACTTTTTTTATAAAATTTTTGGGTAGGGACAGGCCTAACATTCGCCATTAAAAAAATGTATGAAAAGAAATCTGTAATCCGATACAAATTGCGTTCCTCGGGAATCTTCTAAGTTCAAAAGTGAAATCAAAGTCTGGAATCCGAAAATGTTCGAGAATCATATGAGTTAAAATTAAGTAAGAAGGGGGCCTTACTGGCATTGGAATGGGATGTTCATTGTGTAGCACTTGCACAAAGTGCTTGTTTGATGTGTTGGCTGGACAACTGTACAGAATCAGCATGTTATTCCCACCAAAGGTGCCAGAGTATTGCACCTCTAATTTCTCTTTTGGGGAGGCTATGGAGGGAGTGGCGAAGTCACATGAGTACTCTTTAACACATCAACTAAGGTATAATGGGAGATACTATTTCCTCATTCATGTCTTCATGAGACTTCAAGATTTGCAAAACTAGGATAACGACTATAGATCTTAAGCGAGAAGGAATACTAACATCAAAACAACCATTAAAAAATCTAAGTATGTCATAGCTTTTGAGTCTGTTTATGACCAAACAAATACTAAGCATGAAGATGGTTATCAAAATGATGTCGTGGGAGTGCTTACTTACTCAGAAAACATTGTACATCGTATTCTTAAAACCTTAACCAAGAACAATCAAAATCATTTTGTATCCACATCGCACTAATTATTTTGTAAATTTCTTAATATAAATATATTAGATAGAAAGTATATTTAACATCCTTGTTTCTTTAGAAAAATTATGAAATATAAGAAGAGCCTACTTCATTGTTCCCTAAACAACTCATAGATTTAATGACTTAAACTTTACATGTACTTTGTTGTTAACTTTCTCAAACTTAATTTTATGGGTCATTCTTGTGAGGCAAATAGGATTTTGTTTCCTTTGGTAAATAGGATTTCTTTTCCTATTCTTCTTGAAATTCATGCATCTATATAAATAGTACTTTGAGGGTGAAACAAAACCTTAAGAGTGAAAACTTTGAAGGTATGAAACAAAACCCTAAGAGTGAAAAAGAAAGAGCTTGTAGAAAGAAATAAAGAACTGTGAGGGATGCCACCATTAAATGACTTGTTCAATAGTAATAATGTTGTGTGGAAGGGCAATTGTGTTATGGATAAGTACTTCATAATCATTCGGTTAGTATCTTAACAATTTTACCTTCTGTTTTTCTTTTTCTTTATAGTTCAAATATAGATATATAAGCATAAACATCATTAACATGTATTGTTTTTATTAGGGATATTATTAAGTTTACCAAATTTGAGATGTATTATGACAAGTGTCATTTGGATCTTTAACACATAATTATCGTTGATAATCGGCTGAATAAAGATAGTCTTCTAAATTATGTTTTTGGTGGAATTGACGCGGAAAGAAACTGTAAGAGCCAATTCATATTTATGGTTGCAAATATCCTTGGTAACGATAATGATACAAGAGGGGAGTTGGCATCAGTGGCGGAGCCAATGAAGGCTCACAGTGGTCAAGTGACCCTTCTCATGTTTAGCATATTTGGTCTTTTTACATGTTTGTCCTTGATTTTTTTATACAGTATTTCTGAAATTTGACCCTTCTCACTATCTTACTTTGCAAAAAAACTACAAAAATAAAGATGAATTTTTTTCTCTCCCATGTCCCTAACTTTGCTACTTACCCTTAATATATTTCTTTATTTGTAATAACTTAATAATTATTAACCTAATTACCTAAAACTAAAAGCATGACATCTTACCCTAAGAAAAAACTTCAAAGCATGACAATTCAAATTGAATTGAAGATGGACAACCTATGCTCTGTTGTCAATATTTTGGAATGATATAGAAATTAATACAAAGGATTTTATTATCAGATGAATTTTTTATTTTTATTTTGTGTTAATTTTGTCATTTAAGGTTGACCCCTCTTGATAGATTTTCTGGCTCCGCCGTTGGTTGGCATACTTTTATCACACCGCTAATACTTGTATATTAAACAAAATACAACTAAGGTTCAACTCTTTTATGTATACACATATGTAAGAACAAATTATCTTTCATGAGTGGAATTATGCTAAGTGTTTTTTTAAACTGGGGATTAGTGTTCTTGGCTCGAAATTTTGGGTTATGGTCGGGGATGTCATACTTTTTTTTAATCTTGTGTTAGAGTCGGGCCTAATACACACCTTTCATAGAGAAGTCACATGAGTACTCTTTAACACATCAACTAAGGTATGATTGGAGACACTATTTCTCCATTCATGCCTTCATAAGACTTCAAGGTTTGCAAAATTGGGATGACGACTATAGATCTTACACGAAATGGAATACTAACATCAAAACAACCATTCAAAAATTCAAGTATATCATAGCTTTTTAGTTCATTTATGACCAAACAAATAGTATGCATGAAGATGGTTATCAAAATTATGTTGTGGGAGTGCTTATTTGCTCAGAAAACATTGTACATCATATCTTTACAACTTTGACCAAGAACAATCAAAATCCTTTGGTATGCACACTAATTACTTTGTAAATTTCTTAATACAAATATATTATATAGAAAGTATATTTAACATATTTGTTTTTTAAGAAGAAGAAAAAAATATGTGGAAGAAGAAGAGCTAACTTCATTGTTCCCGGAACGGCTCATAGATTTATATGGTTTCTTTCTTCATAAGAAGATTAGCATCATGTCCTTCCTTATGATTAGGTAAGGTATCCAACCTAATGCTTTCTTTTTTCTTCTCTCTTTTTCCCTTCTAATTCTAACACATCAAATATTTTTTGGTTCGTCTCGAAGCATAATCTTGATGATCATCAATCGTTATCCATCTATAAATTAGGTATATATATGAAACACAAAAAGAAAAAAAATTCAATTGTTAAGGGTGCAGTACATATACATAACATGATCACACTTTTGGCCGATATGCCCGGCCCTAGCCCAAAATTTAGGGTATGTAACCTAATTTATGTTTTGGAAAAACACATAGTCTAATTCCACATATGAAAAATAATTTATTTTTGTGTATGTGCATATAAAACATAAAAGAATTGGACTTTAGTTGTATGTTGTTGTATATAGAATATAATGCCCTAGACTTGTTCAATAATGATAATGTTGTGTGGAAGGGCAATTGTGTTGTGGATAAGTACTGCATAATCATTCGATTAGTATCTTAACCATTTTACCTTCTGTTTTTCTTTTTCTTTATAGTTCAAATATAGATATATAAACATAAACATTATTAATATGTATTGTTTTTATTAGGGATATTATTAAGTTTACCAAATTTGAGATGTATTATGACAAGTGTCATTTGGATCTTTAACACATAATTATCGTTGATAATCGACTGAATAAACAGTCTTCTAAATTATGATTTTGGAGGAGTTGACGCAAAAAGAAGCTGTAAAAGCCAATTCATATTTATGGTTGCAAATATTCTTGGTAATGATAATGATACAAGAGGGGAGTTGGCATACTTTTATCACATCGCTATAATACATGTATATTCTATATACAAACAAAATACAACTAAGGTCCAATTCTTTTATGTATACACATACGTACGAACAAATTATCTTTCATGAGTGGAATTATGCAAAGTGTTTTTCTAAACCGGGGATTAGTGTTCTTGGCCCGAAATTTTGGGTTATGGTCAGGGATGTCGTACTTTTTTTTTTAATTTTGTGTTAGAGTAGGGCCTAATACACACCTTCCATAGAGAAGTCACATGAGTACTCTTTAACACATCAATTAAGGTATGATTAGAGACATTATTTCTCCATTCATGCCATCACAAGACTTCAAGATTTGCAAAATTGGGATGACGACTATAGATCTTACACGAAATGGAATACTAATATCAAAACAACCATTCAAAAATCCAAGATATCATAGCTTTTGAGTTCGTTTATGACCAAACAAATAGTATGCATGAAGATGGTTATCAAAATTATGTTGTGGGAGTGCTTACTTGCTCAGAAAACATTGTACATCGTATCTTTACAACCTTGATCAAGAACAATTAAAATCTTTGCACATCACACTAATTACTTTGTAAATTTCTTAATACAAATACATTAGATAGAAAGTATATGTAACATATTTGTTTTTGTAAGAAAAAACATGAAGTAGAAGAAAAGCTTACTTCATTGTTCCCGAAACAACTCATAGATTTATGTGTTTTCTTTGTTCACAAGAAGATTAGTGTTGGTTCTTCCTTATGATTAGGTAAGGTATCCCACATAATGCTTTCTTTTTTCTTTTCTCTTTTTCCCTTCTAATTTTAACTCATCAAATTTTTTTTAGGTAGCGTCGAAGCAGAATCTTGATGATCATCAATTGTTATCTCTCTATAGAAATAGGTATATATATAAGAAATATAAGGAGAAAAAAAATCAATTGTTAAGTGTGCGGTACATATACACACCACGATCACTCTTTTGGCTCTTCTAGTTTCATATTTAGCTCGACCTGGTCTTAAAAAAAAGGCTCGATAGGCCCGGCTTAACCCAAAATTTCGGGCCGAGAACCCTAATCCCTAGTTTGAAAAAACACCTAGAATAATTCTACGCATGAAAAATAATTTGTTCTTACGTATGTGTATACATAAAAAAATTGGACTTTAGTTGTACTTTGTATATAGAATAGAATGCCCTAAACTTTACATGTATTTTGTTGTTAACTTTCTTAAACTTATTTTTTGGGCCCTTAGCCATTACTGCATTATTCTTCTTGGGAAAGTCATTTATCCATATAAATAGAACTTTGGGGGTGTGAAACTAAACTTAAGAGTGAAAACTTTGAGGGTGTGAGACAAAACCCTAAGGCCCCGTTTGGTTCACGGAATGGATTTGAGGGGAAATCAATTCCCATGTCATTTCCCAAGGAATGGGAATGAAAGATTCCTTTCCCATGTTTGGTAATGTTGGGAAAGTAACCGGGAGATTTCACTTTGTTTCCTTTCCCATGTTTGTTTTGAGTAGGAATGGAAAACAAAGTTTGTATAATTTTCCAATTATATCCATATTAAATCAAATAAAAAAAAGAATGCATTTAATGATACATTGTAATTATAAATTGTTCATAGGGACAAAATAGTCATGAAAATTGTGCATTGAATGTTGGCTCATTTTCCCAAACTTTCTCATGATGGGGGAAACCAAAACCCAAGTTAAGAGGAGGGCATCACTTTCCCCCCTACTTTCCCATGTGCAAGGCAGCCATTTCCCATGCCGGACTTACCAAACATGGGAAAGGAATTGAATTCCCATTCCCAAGTCTCCTTTCCCATGAACCAAACGGGGCTTAAGAGTGAAAATTTTGAGGATATAAAACAAAACTCTAAGAGTATGCCTGATAGAACCTGCCTTCTACCTTGACTCAATATCTCAAAGACAACAATGATATTATTTCTTAACAAAGAACCATAATACAATTTCTCAACTAACTCCTCAATACATACTCTCTCAGTTAATTTAGAGTTAACCTAACCAACTCTCAACTAACCATAGCCTAACTGATGGTTAACAACTAACCATAGTGTCGACTCAAATAGAGATTTCTATCAATGCCTGTAAAATGGGACGGGCCAGGGTAATCCTATCTAAAATAGACTAAGCCCAGGTCCTACCCAAGGGCCAAAAAGTACATGTCATATATCTTTTTAAAATATGTATATTTATATTTGCTTTTTCTTTTTTTGGTTAATATGGAAGCATAATCTTAATGATGATCATCAACAACATATGGTTGTAGATTAACGCGGGGCAGCAACATAAAGAAGTATTTGATGCTTAGGTAGCTTGGAGACACAAATGTGAATGCATCCTTTTGAAACCTAAGGGGCACATGTTTCTCTTTATTCTTTTTTCATATTGATTTTTTGGAGTGGTGAGTGTTGTTATTTACTGCTTTAGAAGTAAATGGTTTACTTTTTTGGCATTTGCTTTATTCTTATAATTAAATTAACTGCTACTAATTAGTCTTATGGGATGATGTGCATTGTGGATGTTGAATGTTTATGTGGATGTAAGGTAAGATAATGCAAGAGTTAACTAGATAAAGAATCCCGCATAAAAATACCACACATGTCTGCCTCTGGTTTGACTAAGGTATGAAATATCGGTGGTTGGAAATATCGAGAGTCCCAAAATACATAAATTTGGTATTAAATATCAGTGGTTTCGGAAATATCGAGTCACAAAATACGGAAATTTTGACTGAAATATCGATATCGATAGAAATTAAATAAAAATAATGAAAATAGTTTTAAAATATGAAATTTTTGAATGAAACTTCGAGACATGTTTATTTAATCAATTATCTACTAGTTTAACAAAAGAAATTTATAAAACCACACAGTGAGCTTGTGTGATTGATATTACATATAATGTCCACACAGAAACATAAATACTTATAGAATTTGCTAACTAATTGTTAGTTTTTGATACAGACACCCAATTTCATTTATAATTAAGTTTTGTTTTTTTTGTTTTTTTTAATGGATGAATAAGAGAATTTGAAATTTTTGTTAGAAAATAATAAGACATTAAGTATTTGAAAACATAAACAAAATAAAGCATTTTAGGACCAATGGTCCCTCAACTTAGATTTGCATTTTTGTCTCTCAATTCACAAAATGATTGTGAAAATTATGAGAAAATATGGAATGAGCATGTTATACTTATAGGTGAGGTTGGATAGTAAGAATAATATAAAACAAGTATAAGTTTAAATAAATAAAAAGAAAGCAGAAAATTTGACAACATTAGCTATAGCGTGGTGATGAGGTCCGTGTCCATCTTAGTGAAGTGCATGGGTTCGATTCCGGTTGTGCCCAAATATTAATTTGTTTTACCGCGTCTTTCTTTTTCAGACAGGCTCAAACTACGCAACTTTTTACATCACATTTAAAGGAAAACACTAAGGAAGCTTTCCGGCACTTGTAGCATCATGTTTACTTTTTCCCAATGTCCCTTAAAACCAGACAGTAAGTTGATGGAACATAATTAGGTTTGCACTAATACTCAATCATTAGATCATTCTGCAAACACAAGTAAACTCATTTTCACACGGACACATAGGAATTGGCAGTTCAGTTCTGTTGCTGACATGCGAGCCCTATTCACATACCTTTGTTAAGCTTCCTTACATCATTCATAAACCTAGGTTTCACCCACTGACAAATCTTACCTAAAAAGTCAACCACCTAGCCAGCTAGCTATATGGTTACCTGCTTTGTCAATTTGTCCATGGTAAAGTGTATATCAAGCACTTCCGTCCAAACCTTTTGTCAAAGCAAACTGAGCCAATTTCTGGTCAAACAGTATATTGTTCTCCACCATGAAAATCTCAGTCTCTATGAATAAAATATAAAAATACTGACTGAAATAAAATATATAAACTTTTCAAAGAGAAGTTGGGGTGAGGTGGTCAGGAACATGTAAAAATGGTTGTGCACTCTAAATTCTGAAGTTGTTTTTTATATGCATAGTAGCCATAAAGGAACTTCAGAGCATCCATAAACAACGATGCATGACTTTAAATGAAGAGTTGCTGTTCTGCTTTTATGGAAAAAAAATATAATGCCTTTATAATGATTGTCTTTGATTATGCAGAGGAAAATGACCAATTAACCAGCCACATTGATGTGTTTGCAAATGCTATCAGGAATATTTGATTAAAATGGAATCATGTAAATCAACATGTGATTAACATTTAATCATCCAATCACTTTGGTATATTTGGCATCCAAGTAAAGTGTCTTAAAGAGTATCAAATGGAATGACTTAGACAAGAGAGAAAGGAGAAAGATTATATTTTGAAATCCAATCAATTAACCTCGAGCCCTCAAAAGATAAATTATAAAGGCTCCCACTATCTATTCTTGTCTCCATGAAGAGATATATAATTTTAATCAATCTTCTGTTTGGTTATTTGTGTTCAACTTCATTTTGACTCTGCTAAATCCCACAAGATGTTTCATGTGCTAGAAGACCCAGTTGGCCCCCCAAAGTTCTATTCCTTATTTGTTTTCAACTTCATTTTGACTCTGCTAAATCCCACAAGATGTTTCATGTGCTAGAAGACCCAGTTGGCCCCCCAAAGTTCTATTCTTCTTGCTGAAACTTGTGTGCAAGTTGTTTGACAAATTATATACAAGCAACATCTAGGAACTACTACATCATGCAAGAACATGTGAACAACTTGCGCCCTCTTCTTGCATTTGATTGTGTTTCATGTAAAACTTAACTGATGTGACAGTTATGTCAATAAGGAAGATTAAAAACTTGCAAGATGTATAAATTAGATAATCATGATTGTCCATATATATCATCACTTTCTAATGATACATGCATTCGAAACTACTGTCATTAGGTGCACGCAGGCTGATTAAAATAATCTAATTATTCTTAGCACTTTTGGTTTTATGTTGATCTACTTGGGTTAAATTAATATGTTGTTACAGAACAGAAACAACTAATCTACCACTATTTGTCTTGTTGTGTGTCCATCTTGAAGAGGAAAACCAATCAATTTATTAACAACCAGTAAAAGATTAATCCCTTGAATCAACAAGAACAAAAGGCCAACACTAAGAATCAGACACCTTCCATCATATCAGAAAAGATATACAGCACAGGCAATTAAATATACAAAAATTAACCATTGTAAAAGCATGGAAATGGCCACTTAACCCACATTCTGAGCAACCAATTAATACCTAAAATTATCCACAAATATTTATTATATATACCCATAATTAAGTTTCTAGTAGCAGTTAATCTACGGTGGTGCTGGTAGGAACCATTGGACATAAGTATACAAGCAAGAAAGAGCTGCAGAAAAAGGAGGATTTGATGGGGATAGAAGAAAAGAAAGAAAGAAAAAGCTCTTTCGTTTGACTTGGGGAAATTAATGCTTCCACATTAAACAAAGCTAAGGAGGAATCTTCAGTTGTTGCCTTTTGTTTTTTCCTTTACCCTTTTGAATTATTTCTTTGATTCGACATATAATGTATCGAGAGATGGATTTGGAAAAACATATATTATATTGAAAGTATTGATTTCTGCTTCTGCATACTTCCCATGGACTGACTGACCACTTCCTTGCACCACAACCCACGTGAACAAGCTAGGAGAACAAGTTGTTATCTGCAACAGGTGGCGGCAAGCCAAGTTTTTGCCATTTTTCTAATTTTGAAGATTAGACTTGAGATTAATAGTTTAATTAGCAGCTAAGTCAGAATTGGAAGCACAGTAGCAGGAGGTGCAGGCCTAATGTAAGACACTGATGAAAATTTTGGAAGTTTAGTGGCAGTTTCTCACTTCCAAAAGAACTTATCTGAAGTGATGCTATGCCTATGCCTTAGAAAACTTAATGGCATCTTTGGCCATGTGAAAAAACATGGGACTCAAAGTATGAATTAAATAGTAGAAATTCCTTATATTCTGTGTCTTATATGTAGAAGAAATAAACTTTTTGAATTGGTGGGTTTCGAAAACAAGAGCAGTATATGTTGGATTTGTCTTTCCTGCAACAGGATCGAGGTCCATGAAATTCTCAACTTTGGCTTATTAGGTAACTCAAAGACCTTCACATATGGTAATAGGTCGAATCGGAAGTGGGTAGACGATCACATAATTATTTAAGTGTGACGAAAAAAAAAAAGTCTGATAAAAAATCAAATGTGTTAATTTCAGCTGCAATGACAGAGTGTGAAAGCTTGTAGATTAATGTGATTTTAATCCAAGTCACAAGAATTTATGTCCCGGATTGGTTAAAATGGGCACCGACCCTTTTGCATCTATGTGTTAATAATGTATCCATGGAAGCATATTTGTTTGTTTATTAAGTTACTGATCAGAATTTCTCACTTCATCACATGCCAGAGTTGACCCCAACATCTTACCCTTGTTTTTTAAGACACCCCTCTGAGTCTCGTTAACAAAAACATGATCAAAATGAGAAAACAACTGGGCTATGATTAATTAGTTAATTAAAAGTCTAATACATGAGAGAAATTTCATTAAGAAACCATGTCATGTCCAAAAATGCTCTCCCTCTTGAGAGAGTCATGGATTACATTGCTGGAAGAGGAGGGAAAATTTAGGTACTGAGGGAAATTGTTGGGGAGAAAATATGATTTCTCATCTGTGTCTAATATCTGCTGTTGGGTAGGAACCATAGGCTCATGCTGCATCTGAATGCAGAGAATCTCTGCTTGAGCCACAGCAAGTTGCATTTGTAGCTCAGAGACCTGGTTTTGCAGGTAAGATATGGCCCCAACACACCCATAAACTGGGTCTCTCATTCTTGCGTTGGCTTCATACACTAAGCTGCTCACTGCATCTGCTCTCTGATGAACCGGAAGCTCCTGCATACATATATACCATGAAAACATCAGACCCAAAAAAACAATTAAAGGACACTTAATGATGAGTTCACTATACGACACCAACTAGCTCTTAGTATAGTAGTATGTTGAAAGCGGTTTTAAGTTCGAATCTCTCCTCCCTCGTTCATTTAGAGAAAAAAAAGGAACATAGAAGAGAATTGGAGAGTTTAGAAATAAGGACCTGCAACATTTTGCTAACATTGCTAGCACCAAAGACCTTGTGAACAATGGCAAACTTGTGGGGGTCATCAGATGGAAAGTAAGGAGCAAAAATGCAATCCTTGGCGCATCTGCGTCTCAGCAACTTGCAGGAAGCACAGGGTGAAGTTCCAACCATGTTGATTTTCAAAAGCTTAATTTGGAGAAGAAGAAGAAGAAGAAGGACTTTGTGACTGACTGAAAACAACAACTTGGAGAAAAATGAAAAGGAGGTACATGTACTTATAATAGAAGAGAACGTGTGGGCCTTTAAGTGTGCGAAGAGATCAAACAACACTGTCCTAGAAGAAAAATAAAAATTAATTAAGCAATTAATTGATATTAAAATAAGTGACTTAATATAAATAGTTAATATCTCAGATGAGAGAGTACGTGGGTATCATTGAGTTCTGGTGTTTGATTGTTTAGTCCTAACCGTGCCACAACGTTATCCCTAGCCAGTATATATTTTTTTGGTTAATTTCCAATATATTCGAGTTTACAATTCGTTTAATGCTTTTTAATAAGTACCTTAGTTCGAAAAAATGATAATAAAATAAATAATAAAATATTGGAAAATGAATGCGTTAATTTCTTCATGTATATTTGCGGCCCCATCTAAATTTTGGCTTAGTGACTCTGGAAAACCGGTTATAGTTAGTGGCCGCCTAATTTTGTAGGTTCGCCATCTCAAATAGTTGTATGGCTTCCACGTTCTTCTTTGACTCTGTTTTCCTCATTTGTTTTCTTCTGCAGAGGATCTGTTTGCATTGTTTGCTTGTATTTGAACATCTCTCTTTGAGCTTATTAGGAGATTAGGTTTTGAAGATTAATAATTCTTACCCTTTCTTAATAACTTGTATAAAAATATATATTTTGTTATGAAAATGGTCTTTTTTTTTTCTTAAGCTAGAAAAGAGGCTAATTGTGAATGTTTGTTACAACTTAGACCCACAAACATTCACGTGAATGCACACAACAAATATTAATGCTATCTCTCTCTCTCTCTCTGAATATATTTTATGACCCAAATCATTGGTTAGATCAACAAACGGTCCAGAAAATGTATATCATATCATAAGTTCACCAATATTAATATTCTATATGACTACAACTCTGTTTTTTTAAAGTACCTAGAGCTACTGCTATATATACCCTGAAGACGGGGTCTCTCGCTAGTGCATCATGGGGCCTACCCTACCCTTACTGTGTGTTTGTTGTTTTTATTTTTGATCAAGTTGCATATATGTGATATATTTTATTATTTTCATTTTCATTTTTTGGCCGACTTGCACCTTGCAGAAGGATTCAGAATGATCGTTAAAGCTGCAGAGGACCTACCTTTAAGACCCAGAGAGAGAGAGAGAGAGAGAGAGAGAGAGAGAGAATTTGAGTCTGAGAAGTGTGCTTGTATAGTATGCATGCTTCATTTGAGCACCATAAGCAAAGCAGACAGACTGATCAGGTTGTGATACTTTTCAGCACTTGGAAGGAGACTGATCTCGTGAGCTTTCCATCACAGAGTGCATGTATATACAAATAATAATTTGTGAAAATTAAGCAATGTTGAATAAACCCGTGATTAGTCATCACGATCGGAAATATTATAACTGCTGATTGATATTAGACATGATCTAACAATATCAAGCACAAATTTCAATCACCTAATTTCTTTTCTTTCTGCTAAAGAAAACCATAGGTTTACTGTAATGGATGGAAATTATATAATAAAACCAAGCCTTATCAAGAAATTAATGAGGCCCTGACATAAGTTATAACTTGCATAGATTATTTAAATGAAACCCAATTCGAGGGAGATTAGTACTGAAATTAATTAATTTATTATAGGATTTGAAGAACCCCAAAGTCTCTTGCATTAATAACCCATCACACAATTCCATGCTTCTTTTCACGTTTCCAAAATAAAACACCCCGTCCTTCTCCTTGTCCTTCCTTTAGTTGCATATATGTTGGTTTGGTGGTGTATAATATTTACTTTGAGATTAATTTCATCATTATCACTGTACATGTAGAAGGTTCTATTAGGTTATTTTCCGTAGTAAATCAATATGATTATTAAATTACAAAAGAAAAATAATTTACAAGTAGAGTGGTACATGTACTACTACTAATTACATTTTAACCTTTAATAAAGCAGGGTTTAAGATACCTAAGCTGCTCTATCACTCTATCTATCTAGTAATTAAAGGGGTAATTAAGAAAGAAAAGCTTGGTGCTTGGTTGGTTTGTGTGAGAATCTCTAAAAACTAATGCAAATAAATTATAAGGAAGAAACAGACATCTTCACCACCATACAAGGAAAAACATGAGACCTCCAACGCCAGCATTAAATGAGCATCGTGGTCATGCATGGTTTTTCTATCAATTCATGATACTGGTGCTGCAAATTTGATTCTCATTTCTGCAAACCAGCAAATGGATGGGGGTTTTCTTTTTTCTTCCCAACGTTGGTAATCTCACAATATCATAAGGTAATAAGCTCATCTCTTGGTCTCTGCTGGTTGTTGGCCTTTCCATTCCATTTATTTTTTTACGTACTTTGATGGCAGCACTCAACATCCATTATTAACGAAATGGATTGGTTTGGTTTGGTTTTGGTCTCAACCAGCACGCCGGATTCAATGTAAAATCATCAGTTGAATTGGTTCGGTTATTTCCCTTTATAAGTAATTAGGCAAATATTATATATTTTCTTACATTCGTTATGGTGCTGATTTTCTCACTCCCTTTTTATTCACATATACTCCATTTTGTTTTTGGAAATTGGGCCGTACATAACATCTAAGCTAACAGTCTCAACATCAATTATTTAAGGTCGCATCGCATATAAGCTAACTGTCCTAACATCCATTATTTAAGTTTTCTGTAACCAACACAAAAAGTTCCAAGATTTTCAAACAAGCCCAAGTTCTTATGTTGTGTTGAGATTGAGATTGATGCGGCCCTTGGATATAAGGGTGTTTTGGGCCCTAAGATTAGCTGTCTTCAACTCAAAACAGTGGGGCAGCCTAGTAAATTAAAGGATAAAATCATAGGTGGCCTTCGCGGTTAAACGAATCATATGCCTGCATTCCAGTATTCTAATCTATGATTTAACTCAAGAAAGGAAAAAAAAAAGTTACCACTCAGCCTCTTGAAAGCTATTGAAGAGACGGGTGTCGTAATTATACAGTCTATTTAACTTTAGTTTAATAGCCGTTTCATATTGACGAAGACAGCCCAACTTGCTCTAAAGGATATTATATACAAAGAGAGTGCGACACAACATGCTTTGTCATGAGTCATGTCCAAATGAGGTGGTCGAAATGGAGAAATGTAGATCATATTTCTCCATTTCGACGACCTCATTTGGTAGATGAATTTTAATGTTGGGGTGAACGTTTGTTGTTCGTAAAAAATGAAAGATTTGACTCCATGTGTAAATTGAACACCAAACGTTAGAGACAACAAATTCTTTCCCCAATATGAGACTAACGAGACAAAATTAGACCAACAAGAGGACCATGTGTCATTGTCAATAAGAGGACCAGGTGTGTCATTGTCCTTTGTTATATAGTTTTACATTCGTAGCAGAATAATGTACAGTTGTACACATATGGCACTGCCAGCTAAATCTGCATGCAAAATAGGGGATTTTTAACTTCCATGGCTCTACCTGCCTTCATAATTGAGAGAGTCCTATTCAGAATTTTATGCCCAAATTTAATGAAAGGGAAATAACAAGATTCTCTCACTTTCTTTCTCCTATTGGCCACAAAAAAGCAAACCCAAAAGATAAAAACTTTCCAAGAGAATTCAACGCACCCCCTAACGTTCCAGATATTTCCTTCCGATGGCACGAGCCTGCCACGCGCCCATTCCAATAACTCAATCCAAGCCGTCCACGTTTTTCTAATCCAATGGTCCAAACAGCCCTTAGCCACCGATATATTGACTCCATTCTCTCCACTTCTCAATCCTCACCTCCACACCACACACTCCTCTCTCAAACCCTCATTTTCCTCTGCTTTCAGCTCTTCTTCAACCTCCGATTCTCTCTCACACACACACACTAATTTCCTCTCTCTTTCACACAATCCGTGTGTTTTACTTTCTGCAACCATGCTTCTCAAAGGTTCTCCTGCCTCCTCTCACTTGATCACTCGCGGGGAGAACTTGGGTCCTCTGTTTTCCTCTGCTCCATCTTCCTCTTCGTCCAAGCTTTCGTATTCGTTCTCTCCTCTGAACTCGTTCACATCTCTGAATTCGATTCTTCTGTTCCCTCCAACGAGAAATGAAGGTGGGGTTGTGGTCTGTGCGTCCAAGAATGCGAATAATCGGCCACTTACCGGTGTGGTTTTCGAGCCATTTGAAGAGGTGAAGAAGGAGCTAGAACTCGTACCTACTCTCCCTCAAGTCTCTATTGCTCGCCAGAAGTTTACCGACGAAAGTGAGGCAGCCATTAACGAACAGATCAAGTGGGTTTTGTCTCTTTTTCCTTCAAATATTGTATATTCACGAAAGAAATGTTTTTTTAATAGTTCTTTAAGACTATGATTGATTTTAAGTCTTAAAAGTTCAATCTTGAAGCATTATCCGATTGTGTGTGTCAAAGCACTTTCATCTTTCATGTGAAAATTGTGCCTTTAATTGTTTAATGTGGATTTTTCTCTCTGAGTGTGTGGATTCGTGTAACGATGTGGTTGCAAATCTTTGCGTTTTGAGTAGTAGTTTGGATTTCAATGTCTCATTTAAAAGTAATGTAATTGCGCCTCTTTTCTAATTTCTGATTGAAATTTGGTTATATTTGTTTATGCTCTGTTTTCTAACGATTTATTTGTTTCTTTGATGGAATATCAGTGTGGAATACAACGTCTCCTACGTTTACCATGCCATGTTTGCCTATTTCGACAGGGACAATGTCGCGCTCAAGGGTCTTGCCAAGTACTTTCTTGGACATCCTCAATACTATTTTGACAAATCTTATACATAAATTTCGTTGTTCATGGTTGTGTTCTATACAGGTTTTTCAAGGAATCGAGTGAGGAAGAGAGGGAACATGCTGAGAAGTTTATGGAATACCAGGTGTTTGGTTTATTCCTTGCCTAATATATAATCTTCCATGTATTGCTTACTGTAATAGGCTTTAAATTCAGTTTCTCATTTGTCAAATTGAATTGCTCATCTCTTTTTTTCTTTGTGGTGATTCTTAGAATAAACGCGGTGGAAGAGTGAAATTGCAGTCTATTTTGATGCCTGTTTCTGAGTTTGATCATGCAGAGAAAGGAGATGCTTTATATGGTTAGTTTTATTGGCCCTCGTGTATTTGTGATGAAAACTATACCCTTATAATGAAATTTTGGCCCCCCAGACACCATTCTTTTTTATTCTATGCTCAAGGTGTTCCTTTTCCAAATTATCATTGCTCAATTGGGATTTGCATGAATTTTTTTCTCAGTGATGCGCTCGCATCAAATAGTGTTTAGTTGTGTCATAGCACGGTATACTAGAGTTTTGAAGACATTGGTTGCCTGCTTAACAATAAAATTGGATGTGAGTATTTCATTAAGTGTGTGCTGGATGATAGTAAAGGGAATAAAAAAATAGAATGGCATGGCCCTAAGACTTGGTTTATGCAGATGCTTTCAGCCATTGGATTATTTGAAAGGATTGTAATATACTGCGTTAACTGTTTATTATTGAGCTCTAACTCTGTCCTGTTCTTTTGATTTAGCAATGGAGCTTGCATTGTCTCTGGAGAAACTGACAAATGAAAAGCTGTTCAACTTGCACCATGTAAGGCGTTTATTCTTATTTGACGCCATCTTCTTAACTTTATGATGATGTTCTTTACCTGATTATATTTGGTAAATTTGATGTCATTTCAGTAGTAACATCGTTTGCTTTGTCGTATCAATTGACACGTGTCACTATGTTTGAAGATTCAAATGTTTTTATGCTATGTTCTAGCTTCTAACACATGCTTTTATGTTTGACTATGCGACTAACAGGTTGCTGAGAAGAACAAAGATGTGCAGTTAACAGATTTCGTTGAAAGCGAGTTTTTGACTGAGCAGGTGATTCTTGATGTCCTTCTTTGTTTATCCTGAGTTGGAAAGGTTTCTATTTCGCATGGTTTTGATGTTCTACTTTTACCTTTCCAGGTGGAAGCCATCAAGAAAATATCTGAATATGTTGCCCAACTAAGGAGAGTTGGCAAGGGACATGGTAGGAACCAATGATCCAATATCATTGTCATCTTTACTTTATCCTATATTGTTATCTTTGTATATTTTAATATGACCTTACTTTATCTGCTCTGATTTTTCTGTTTCTTAACGTCCATTCCAGGGGTTTGGCACTTCGATCAGGCACTGCTTCATGGGGACGGAGCCGTTGATGCAATTGCTGCGTGATGATGAATCTGTTGCCTTTCTTTCTTGGTTACCAGTTTGAAGGTGCTTGCACGGTCTGTTGTGCAGATGGTTCTTGTTTAGAGATTTTTGATTGTGTGGTTAGAACCTGCTGTAGTTTTCTAGACGAGGAAAATACATGGGACTGATTTTAGTCGAGCTAGTTAAAAATGCAGCATATGAACTTTGTCCTTCTATTAATGCAAACCTTAGCGAAATATATGAGCCTCTTTGTTTCTGCTTACTTTCTAATGACCATAGTCTTTGTGACCATATTGAACTGGTGCCAGACAAAAATAAGGAGGGCCTCCATAGTCTTTGTGACCATATTGAACTGGTGCCAGCACTTGCAGTCCCAAGTACTCATGGTGGCGCTTCTAGTTATTTTCTGTGGCTTTAAGGACTTGAAAAGGGCAAGGATTCTCCTACTCCTTATATGCCGTTCAAAATCATATAAAAAGGATGGGCATCTCACACATAGCCTCAAAAGCTCTTTACCTTTATCTTGAGTACATGCAGCCAAACGACGTTTCTCAAATCACCAGCTGCAAGGCCAAAAAGGAGCACCAAATAACTAAAGATTATAACTATAAAAAATCGAGATCCACAATCTATCTAAGAGTAGGGTGGTCCAGAGTTACCTATATCTAGAGAAACGGCAAGCAGAACCCTAGAAAAATCTTCCGAGTTAAAAAGAGGTAACAAAAATCTTCCGAGCGAAAAAAGGAAAGAAAAAGGGCACGCCAACACCATTTTGGATTACGCCACCCTTCAGCGGACTCTACTAAATGAGCTTCCTTCCATGTATATTTTTACTTGTTTATTAATAACTTTTTGTTGAAGCAGTTCATCCATTATTGTAAAATCTGGACGCAATGACATATCATTGTGCACTCGTGCTAAACTTTGCAGTACAATGCTAAAACAGTTTGTAATATGAATTTAGGAAGTTTTCTCTGCAAGGGTTTCATGTTCATCATGCTTAGTTTATTTTCGGCCTCAGTTAACTGAGAATACGGACGCAATGACATATTGAATGCGAAGGGAATCATATCAAATGCAAATACTGTTAATTGTTGAGCCAAGGGAAAAAATTTGCAAAATCATTCGCTAGTTTAGAACTGCATAACCAATTCAAATATGTAGCAGGTGCATACTTCCATAGGTCAAAAACTAAGTTTACAGTAGTCCTAAAAACTGGTCGAGAAAATATATCAGCACTTGGGATAAGAAGTTCCATGTCAACAAAATGCACCAGCATTTCAGCCACTTGAGGAAAAGGACGTTGAAGCCCTACGAGTCTGTCACGAAAGAAAACGAATAAAAAACCACTGTTATTGTGAATATAACTTCCTCTTCATGCTTTACATAAATGAAGACTAATTGGAAAATAAAGTACCCTGTTCATGAAAAGCATTGGAAAAGAAATTCAATGCACAAACTCTTGAACAATTCTATATATATTACAGCAGCAAATAAGACTGTATATTATGAATGCATAAAACTCACTCCGTGGTAGCAACAGTTCCACATTCCACTGCTTAAATTCTACAAGTCACAAAACTACAAGCACTTGTAAAAACCAGTCTAAACATATTTATCAGTATCGGTTTCAACTTCTTGTTTTCCAAATTCAGTTAGACGAAAGATAAGTTAATGAACATAAAACGAACCCACATCAATGTAATCATCTATCAGCTCTTAAGTTAATGTAAAAATCTGGCGAGCAAAGAATTAAAAATTGTTCTTGACAAGAAATGCTCTGCCTCTCAGCGTTATAATCACATTACCTACCCGTTCTTTCTCTTAGTAGGAAACTGCATCTGTCTGGTCGAGTAAGACAAGGACCTCTTTGAAAGAATCAACGGAGCAATATTGATATCCTTCCCCAGGAACACCAAAATCTTTAACGGTTTTGTTCACAAGGTCTAGCGATACTAACTCATGCTTTGATTTTATGTGGTAATTATCAAAAGTATAATCATAATAGGAAGCATCTTCCCTAGCTCCACAAAGCATCAGTAATACTTCGCCACTCTTCCTAAAACATAATGCCCTGGGTAGAAGTCTTTCCGGCCCTTGTGGACCAAGAGTAATCAATTTGGTCCACGACTCCTTTATGCCATACTCTTTCATCACCCATATATCAAGAAAACGGTCTTCACATCTGTCATCCATTGAGAACAGAGCAATGGATTTTCCGTCTCCTGAAACAGATAATTGTAATCCCAGTTTGAAATCACATATTAAACTCTTTGGCACCGGCATCTCACAAAATAACTTACTGCTCACGTCAAATGTCAATATAAAATATTCATTGCCATAATCTGTCCGGCGGAGTACAGGCCAGTGAAGAGTCCCATTAACAAAAGCCTGGGATTCGCGTGCACGTAATATACATGAAGGAGAAACAAAATCCAGACTGGTCCATGAGCCAGTGGCAATTGAATAAATCTCAGCTACAGTTGTGCTATCATCAGACATATCCAATAGGTTAACAAGTCTCACAACCTTATAGTCATTGGTATTAGCATCAAAACCAAACCCAATAGATGCATCGGATTCGTATCCACCATGTGTCATATAGGTAACACCAGGACAGGGAAGGGTCACTAACTTTCTAATGGCTGGGTTCCATATAAAGATATCGTCACCATAACAGAAGATATCATCCGCAAGGCAGATTAGCCCGTTACAAGTGCCGACCACACGAAGATGTTGATTGTACAGTTCTTGCTTTGGAGCAATTGGAAATTCTATCTTGGAGTACTCGTCAAAAGCCTGGTTATCATAATGCAGAGAATAAACCTCTTCCTGTACACAGGGCCGGCCCTGACATTTTGGTGGCCCATGGCCAAAAATTAAACGAGGCCCTTAGTATATAATTTTTTTAAAAAAATTTGCTCATTCCTTTTTCTTTTTATGAATATGAAGCAAAATCCCACTGCTTAAATAGAATAATTTCATTCAACCAACAAAAAAAAAACCAAAAGTATATGATCCATAAACAACAAAAATCATATTTAGGGGCATAGAGCTTCTAAAATTTCAGCAAAACAAAACAAAAGTTTTTAAGTGGCTCTTCCATAGGGCTTAGTTCTCAAGTGGCTCAATTGTACACAAAAAGCTCCTTTGACTTCCACTTCATCATCTACAACCTCTTCAAAATTCTTGATCTTCTTGATCTTCATTGAAAAATTCTTGATCTTCTAGCATTTTGAGAAGCAAAATCATCAATAACCTCTTCAAAATCAATATTTTCCAACATATTCTTTTCAATACATAAGATTGCCAATCCATTTAACCTTTCTTGTGACATAGTTGATCGCAAATAAGATTTTATTAATTTTAATTTTGAAAAACTTCTTTCTGCAGATGCCACAGTTACTGGCAAAGTCAGTATAATTCTATAAGCAATTGAGACATTTGGAAAACAATCCACAACTTTTACAAAATCAAGAACTTCAATGGCTGTCTTTGTCTCTTTCGGTAAATACATTTGTAACACTTCCAATTCAGAAAACAAATCATCAGCATTAATATCAGATTCATTATCATGTGTTAAAGCAACTTCAAGATTTCTACAACATTCACGCAATCTAATATAATTCATTTGAAATAAATTCTTAGGATCAAACAAAAAACCAAAAATGCCTTCAAATATTTCTAATTGTTCAAACCTACTCCTCAAAGAAGAAATTGCAGCATCAACTACAACAAGAAAATAATTCACCCTAAAAGATTCTTCAGCAGATTGAAATGTCTCTTTATGGTCATTTTCATCAAATTGTTTTTTTCTTCGACTTTGACGTTTTTCAGGAAATACAGGGTCAATTTCCATCTTTGATGCAATCTCTTTAGCAGAAAGTAGGGCCAATGTGAACCCATGTTCCCTATAGTCTACAAAATAAGAGACCAGCCCCTTCAAATGTTTTATTGCAACATCAATTTGCATATCTCCATATTGCAATTTTTGGCTAACCAAGTCAATTTTTTTCAAAATGTTATGCCATATACTCATGCCCAACAAAAATTCAAAATTTTCAAGTTCATGTGTAGCTAAAGATTCAGCTTCACTCTTTGTTTTTGCATCTTCACTAACCCTAGACAATTCAAATAGTGCTTCTCTTATATCATCAGTTTGGGTTATTATGGCTTTAACACTATTAATATGACTTTCCCATCTTGTTGTTGACAATGGTTTAAGAGTTAATCCATGGACATGATCTTGAAAAATTTTCCACCTCTTTGTAGAACTAGCAAATAGAGTATACATACGTTGCACAACACCAAAAAATGACACAGCTTTAACACAAGAGTTTGCCATATCACAAACTGTTAAATTAAGAGAATGACAAGCACATGGCATATAAAATGCCCTAGGATTTATTTTTAGAAACCTTATTTGCACACCCTTGTTTTTCCCCTTCATGTTAGCTCCATTATCATAACCTTGGCCCCTTACATTATTAATATCAAGTTCAAGACTTAAGTTACATTTTTCTGTACCCTGCCTTGCCTTGAGTGGTGGTTTTTTGGTTTTGAGGAACTTTTTAGTTTTACATCCATAGGCTTACCAAAGATTGGCATCTCCATTGCACATAATTTGTCATTCCTATTCCTGGTCTTCCTTACAACATAAGATTACTTGATTATCGATACATTCCCCACCCAAAAGGGTTCCCTTATGTCAACAAGAAATGTTGATCCAGATATTTGTATGGTTACCCCATCTTCTAAATTCTAACACATGTTTGTTCCGTACAACTAATTTTACTATTTTGGACGATTGCAGGAGTTTCTAGCTTTGCCCAGGGCTGATGCCATCCATCTTCTTGCACAGTACAATGGAAACGCTGAGACAGTCATTCAGCAAATATTTGCATAGTTTGAATTGTAGCGGTATTGCAGCTATGTACAATTAATTTTTCCCTATTATTTGATTCAATTTGTGCATAAGCGTTTCCCATGTAGATAGACATACACGTAGTTACAAAGAGAGTTACAGTATTATGTCTTGTTAACGCTTACTTACACTGGCTGTTCTTGGTATATTATTATTTATGGGGATTCTGTCTGAAAAATCAGCCGTTAATAAAACACTGTTGGTTGATCAAAAGAGGAAGAAAGCATTGCTGGATTGATTTTGTGGTTTTATATTGTTTGTTAGCATTGAGGTAGGTCCAATTTGCCTTAGGTGTGTGGGTTTTTGGAGTCTTCCATTGCCTTGATTCTAAATGACAATGCATGAAAATTGCAAAAACCCCTATATGTGAAGCATCAAATAAGTCACTATTGGGTTTGAAAATGGAATTGAATTTTCTTTTTCCTTTAGGAAAAAGATAATTATTTAAATTTCATTAATAAAAAGAACTAAAATACAATCAAACGTTGTAACCGGCAAAAAGAATTATAATACAAATATACAATCAGCGTCCATCCAGCCCCAAGACACAATTAGGAGCCCTATACACTTCGCTTATGCAGTAGAGGCTGC
This sequence comes from Prunus avium, assembly GCF_002207925.1. The sequence continues at coordinate 82,106 of NW_018921291.1, forward strand.
TGTGCATTATTATGCTAAATTTCCAAATAATTTTCAGAAAATATATTTCCAAATTCAACCATTTGCATTGCCATTGCTAGCTAGAAGGAGCAGCACACTTACAACACAACTCATTACTTTGTGTTGGCTTTTGGTGATTTTGACTCCCGGAGCTTCTTTTCGTCCGAAAGTAATTTTGCAAACCTACAATACAATACAATACAATACGAGCATTTTCTTGGTCAACAAGCATTAACACAATCAATGATGATGATGAGGAGTCGTTGACTAATTCTAATTCAAGAAAAAATGTTGATTCTGCATCTGCAGCATAACCATCTGATAAGGGTTACCTTTGAAGTGCTTGCTGATTGGTGCCACCATTTTCAACTGGTTCGTAGAGACCCGTATCCAAATCCATGTTTGAAATTGGTTTCTGGAGCAATGTATTCCCAACTTCCACTAGATTTTCTAAGTTCTTCTGGGTAGCTTTATCAGCTGAAGCTAGATTTCCCTCTAGTGTGTCCTCCTGGTTTCTCAATAGAATATATATTTGTAAATTAATGAACATATAAATTATAATATAAATATATTATATTCAAACTCAGTTACCTCAATTCTGAGGTAGTTCTGTTCAGATTGGAAGGCTTGGAAAACCACACAGTTGTGGTAGTCAACCATACAAGCACTTGCTTCATTATAGCATTCCAATAAAGGACTTGACCCATCCTCGTACAACCACCCTATAATACCCCATTTGGAAGCCTTCTTAGCATTGTACTTCAGCTCACTTCTGTCTGAGCCTGTCCCCAACGAAACCATCAAAAGACGATCGTAACACTCCTTGGGCTTAATCTCCATGAAATCTGGATTTTGCTTCTTAATTTGTTTTATCACTTCACTAATGGCAACCAAAGCCTGCAACCATATTAAATTTAGCAACAGTAAAATTAAGTCAGTCATGCCACACCCTCCAAATTGCATACAAAACACTGCGTCACAGTCTGAGAAATGCTAACGGGACTTGCTTAAAAGAAAGTTTCTACATGGATGTGCTGCCGCGTCATGATTTTGGTTGAAGAATTAGCGTTGAGCTGTTAGTGAGGCTGTACATGAAACTTTCTTATAAGCAAGTCTCGTTAGCATTTTCCGTCACTCTTACTCTACATGGTATACTAAACTCTAAACCCTATTCAAAAAATTCATGCGTAATTATAAGAGCATCACCGGATTATTAGCGGCCACACCACCATCGATGAGGTTGAACTCTTTTAGTTCCCCTTGTTGATCATCGTTTTTAAAATAGTGGGCAGGGAAGTAAGTTGGTGCTGCTGAGGTACCAATGCAAATGTCTGAAAGTTTAGCATTCAACACCGGACGGCTTGTCACCTTGATCATGACAAAAATACTTAGAACTTCGCTTAATTATCAATCAAATTCCACATGAAATTATTGATTTCTCATAATTGGTAATTAGTAATTAATATATTGAATAAACAACCTGATAAGAGGAAAATATGACAGGCAGAAGTTTCTTGACGTCAAACGTTGGAATAACCACTTTTGTTAAGGTTTGGTCCAACCTTTTGTCCCCTACTATCTTTCTGATTAGCTTGTGCAAATACTTTCCATCATACTTGGGTCCTGTTAGAACTTTAACTAGATCTACAACTGTGGCACACAATCCCCTGTATATTCATGAGTAACCGAAAGAGCATTAGTTACTAGTTTAGTGGTACTTTTCTTCATGTTGTTTGAAGAGATCCGAGTTCGAATCTTTCTTCTCCGACATAAATGCAAAATTATATATCGATGCATCTAATTACAATTTTCGTATTAGTGTTTCAATAATATTACCTTGATTGTGGGAAAATTTTTGGACAGTTGTCAAGGTAAAATGGGACAATATCTTTGGCAGCGTATAATGGTCTATTGTTGTCATTAGGTGCTGCTAGCATGGTCGCAATTAGACCACCTGTACTTGTCCCAGAAATAACGTCGAAGTAATCTGCAAGCCTTGCATCTTCACCATCTAGTTCCTAATTAGTTAATACCACCTAATTAATAATGTAATTATGTAAAGCTTATATATCGAAAACGAAAAGGTTACCAAACGAGCCCTTACCTGAAGTTGAGATTCAAGATAAGCGAGAAGAACACCGGGGATGATTCCTCTAATTCCTCCTCCATCTATACTGAGAACTGTTATGAGTTTGCCATATTTTGGAGGCTGAATGACATTTACAGATGAGCTGCTAGTTTCCATTTGTTGTGACAAGCTTGTGGATGTGGTGATCGATATAATATGTGAACCTATATAGATACACAATAGAAAATAACACGGTGGCTTGGACTTGGAGGCATTGGGTTTTGCGTGCTTATACCATGCCTTCAATACTCCTTATTTTATAGCCATTTGTTCATACTTCAATATCAATCCAATTTAATAAAACCTAGGCAGTTTTTTTGGTCAAGAAAAAAACCTAGAGGTAGTGTTTTCAAGAACATGTGTTGGTTTACTAAAGGATTATAAGATAAGGTCAAGATAAAAATGATTGGACTTAACTGATGGTCTCCCAATATGAAGTACCTTATTGCTATTCAAATCTTAAAATAGGTTAAATTCTAGTCTTACTAATGTCACACGAAATTCCAGCAAATATACGTTTGTTTCCGTGACCAATTCAATCAAAATAAAATAACCTTTGTGGGTTTATTTTATTTTTTTTCCTTATTCAAAGAATAGGAAGATCAAATCCACAAGGAACACAATTAAATTAACAAATTATCATATAATTATTATATTTTGCAAAGATGAAATCCAAGAATTTTTGACATTTGGGTGGCAATGTTGGTGAGCCAGTCCAGTCAACTCAAGTAATGTCATACTAATTACTTGCACTTTCTTTTAGGGTTCGTTTGAGAGTTATTCTGAATAGGCATGTGGGTTTCTCCATATCACTTTAAGTGCCCGTTTGACATTACTTATTTGTGGTGATAAATGATTTTAAAAAAAATTTGAGAGGCCCAACCCATTTGGTAAATTATGAGAAAATCACTTATTGTTAACATTTGTTGTGAGAGAAAATTATAAGGGAAAGCAGTTAGAGCATTTCCAGCAGGGAGGGCAAGGGGAGGGCTGGGGGGGGGCAAGCCCAAAAACCTGTTTCCAGCAACAAAACCCAACCGGGGCAAGCAGTGGGACCCAGCGAACTGGGCTGGCCCGAGGGCAAGTCTAGCCCCAGGTCCAAAACTCGGGCAAGCTGACGTAATTAATGACGTCAGCGCTACAGTGCCGCTACAGTGCCGCGCACAGTACTCTCTGCCACGTGGCTGCTGCTGGGCTCTCCGATTCGATTTTTTCCAGCAATCCAACGGCGACGATTTTTTGTGCAATAAAAAATTGAAAAAATGTTTTAAAAATTCCAAAAAAATACTGAATTTATTTTCTATAAAAATACCAACAAATACTCTTCACTTTTGAAAAAATACTGAAAATCTTATCCGATATGAATAGTATTAACACGTAGGAACCCAAAAATCTTACCCGAAAATATTATCCAAAATAATTGTTTAAATAAAAAAAGTTGTGAAAAAAAACAAAAAAATGAATAGTAGTTGCCATAGCAAGGGTTTGACTGCTGGAAACACACATAGCTTAATATGGCAAGGGCAGCCACTATTCACATGAATAGTGTCAGCCCTAGCCCCCCCCCTTGCCATGGCAAGGGTTTGACTGCTGGAAATGCTCTTATAAAATTACTCTTCTTAGCCCTCTCTGTTTTTTCATTTTTTCACTCCCTGCAGCCCCATTCGTTAGTTTCAAATCAATCCCTGTAGGTGTAAGGCCATACAAGTTTAGGTGAGAGGTGGTCTCACCAATTATCCCATTTTTGGTCCTCTAGATATAAGAATTTCTCCATAAATGACATTTTGCTCGACTTTTAAGGGGGTGTATTCAAGTAAGATTTTAAAAGAGTTATACGGAATTATAAAGTTTATAGAGTTCAATATATTTCAATTGATTTTTATAAACTCCACAGAGTTTGATTGAATTCCAAGATTGATTTTAATGGTTTTTGTTAGAGTTTTATCATAGATTTTAAAAGAGTTTATTAGAGTTTTAATTAGTTCATAAGAAAAAATATATATATGAAGATAATTTTTTCCTTTTTGTTTTGGCATGGACTAGATATATATAGATATTGTACATTGATAAAGATAAAAGGACAATGCAGAACCAAAAAAAAAGGGATGACTATAGATCGATATTAATTGAATACACCCAAACTTTTAAATAATTTTTTCCTTTTTGTTTTGGCATGGACTAGATATATATAGATATTGTACATTGATAAAGATAAAAGAAGGACAACGCAGAAACAAAAAAAAAGGGATGACTATAGATCGATATTAATTGAATACACCCAAACTTTTAAACTCTTTTAAAATCTTTTAAAATCTTAATTGAATTAGTTCCTATCTTAATTGACAACAAAAAAAGGGTCATGGAGGAAATTGAAAATTGAAAATTAGATGATAGTTCGGGGGTTAATTTGGCAGTTTACTCTTATGAATTTAGGGGCTCAAACAGCTTGACCTGCGGTATCTAAGAGTTTTTTGATGCACCTCAACGGGTGAGATTTGGTTGCATTTGGACCCTGGACTTAATTTCCAAGTTTAATGCTACCTTGATCATACCCAGCACATGCTAGAACGGAATATCTTTGATTTGGCATTAAGAAGTAAGAAATAACACCATGAAGACAAGTATTGAATATGCCCGTCAAGGCCAAAGAGGAGCACCAAATAAGTATAAGATTATAAAAAAATGAGGTCAACAATCTACCAGTACTGAGCAAAACAAGCCGGAAAAAAATTTGAAGCACAAATTCAGAACTAGTTTTTCTAGGTCTAACCGCAAAAACAGTGACCACACAAGTACAACAACATTAAAAAGGCTGTTCATAATTAATTAGGCAGTGGATGCTTGTTGGGCTGCTTGCCTCTTTTTGGCCTCTTCGATGATAGTGAGCTTGATACCTTTTCCCTTAGGAAGACTTACCCATGGCTTCGTCCCCTTGCCAATGGTGAACACATTAGCCAACCGAGTAGCGAATTCATGGCCGGTGGCATCCTGAACGTGGATTGTCTCAAAACTTCCCTTGTGTTTCTCCCTGTTCTTGATTACTCCAACCCGCCCCCTGTTCCTTCCACCTGTAACCATGACCACATTCCCAACATCAAACTTAATGAAGTCAGTGATCTTGTTGCTCTCTAGGTCAAGCTTAATGGTGTCGTTGGCCTTGATGAGAGGGTCAGGGTAGCGAATGGTTCGCCCATCATAGGTGTTGATGTACGGGATACCCTTTTGCCCAAACTGCACTGACCGGACTTTGCAAAGTTTAAACTGCAGAGAAAAACCATCTCAAAATATCAGAAAGAAGCAAAAGTCCATTAGTTAACAAGATGAAAGGCCGGATAGTTGCCTATATAAGACCACCTTGCATGCTAGTACAGCACAGCCAATACATAAGTTGAATTCAAGTTATCTAATTTGAAAATAAAATAAGGAAAAAGATATCTAGAGAACTTAAGGAAATAACCTTTGCCTCTTCATCCCTGATCGAGTGGAGACGGAACCGACCCTTTGTGTCATAAAGGAGACGGAAATTCTCATTTGTTTTGGGGATTGAAATAACATCTGCAAATCAGGGGGAATACAAGTTCTACAAAGTCAAAATTTATTCCCATGAAATGGAGGGACACAGCTCCCAATACCAATGCGATTTTACAAATAGAACACATCCACAGAACATATGCACTTGAAGCAATTGAATACTGTTATATACAATCCTTTGGCTACTAAATACCCAAAAATCTAATGTTCCTTTCAAATCACCAAACAACTGGTGAAATATGGGTGCCTTGATACGAGAACATAAAAAATCATCCTACAGCAATATCTATGGGACAATTGTTCTCATGAAAATACAACTCATATTGACAAGAAAACAGAACAAGGCCTAGAAGAAAAAGAAAAAGAATAAAAAAGATTCAGTTAGAAGATAGGATGAGCATACCCATGAAACCC
>NW_018921292.1:20474-66669 GCF_002207925.1 Prunus avium
AAAAATCTGCATGGTGGAGCTGGATTGGAGCAAGTGGGCAGTCCAATCGACATTTGGGATCGTGAAGTATGGTGGTGTGACCCCAGAAATCCTGGTGAATCTCGGCCGCCGCTTTTGATCGGGTTCTGAGCTTCTGGCCGTGGAGACGCATTTATGGCCTGGATAGCTGGTGAACCAATATCTCAGGCTGTCAGAATTCTTGTGAGAATGTCCACGTCTAATCGCTCTGATCCCCATCACCAAATTCTGACTTCAGTCACTTCCCACCTTCCCTCATGCATTAAATGCTTTCTTGTAGCCAGTGGGTTTGCTGCATTAAACAGGCACTACTTCATTAAATGAAGCCTGGGTCCCTGCTATCACGTGATGATCAGACTTTAATGTTTCTGGCCGCGATTTTGTTTGGCCTCAGCCTCGGCCTGCGCTGGAGGCCGAGATGATCATGCCTTAGCATTTCTTCTTTTGTCTTTAGGAAGGCGAAGTACCCTGGCGAAACGCTGCGTTTCAGCCTTTACGAATAAGTGCCGGGGCCGAAAAGAAAGGGCTCCTTCGGCCAACTTATGGCTGTGATTTATCAGGCACAAACAGAAATGCAATTCATATTCTATCTCTCAGAGTTGATTGTCAACGTAATTTGCATATGACTTTATTTTATTTATTTATTTATTTTTAATTCATGTGCTTGAAGACTTGGTCTAGACAATGAGTGCTAAATCATCCTTGATCACTTGTTTTGTTTGGCAGTTCTTCTTTGTGAATTAGTACAGTTCTTAGTCTTCAACAGGGTCGATACTAAAAATGTTGTTTATTATGTTATTACTTTGGTTGAACTAATCAACATATGCTCACGTTGATTGTGGTTCACTAGTCATCAAGTTCTCTCTGTCGCTCTATTTTTTTTCTTTTCGGTTTAGCGGTTAATTTTTTTTTTTCTGGGTTTTTTTTTCGTAGTTTTCGGTTTAGGTCTTTTTCCCCCTCTTTTTGTAGCGCTCTTTTCCAGTTTGTCTCTTTCATAAACAAAACCATAAAAGAACAAAGCTTTTGGGTCCACAAATCTTTTTCTACTTGCGTTCTCTGTTTTTCTTCGTACCTTCATCTCTCTCTATCCTTTTCAATTCTCTTTTCCCTCTGATTCATGTCGACTTCAAAGCCCCTAATCACTTACCAACATCACTCCAAATCCACACCTCGTGGTGGTGTGGATATCATTCCAATTATTCTTAGGGCACCTAGGTCTCGTTCCTCTCTCTCTGCCCCCATAGGAGACTCCTCCCTCTTTGTGACGCCTGAGGCAACCTTCTTTTTTTCATGATGTCGTGTCCAAATGGAAGTTTGTGCCTGAGAGATCGTATCAAATCGATGCTCTCTCCTCAGAGGCTTGGTGTGCTGCATCTCAGATATTTGAGCACTACCATCTTCATACTCTCAATGCTCTCTCAAGTAAGTTCAACGCCTCTGTCATCGAAGAATTTTACTCCAATTTTCCTGCTAACCCTAGAGGGTCCAATTATCAAGTCGTTGTTCGCACTATGCTCATTGTTCTTCTACCCTCTGTCATCAATCATGTTTTAGGGTTTAGGTCATGCCCTGGTTTCGATTATGAGAAGTTTGCTCTTGCTTCTTCTCAATATATTGTTGCTCTGTTTAAAACCAGGGCCTCCCAATCAAGTCCTATATGTCTCCATATTTCAAATTCCTATGGGATTTTGTTCGCCACAATGTTCTTCCCACTGGGAATAACTCCAATCCCACCTTGGCTGGCTGTCAAGTCATGCTCTCCATGGTTAATCGAGATAAAATCCCTTTTGGTTATATAATCTGTCATGCAATCCTAGGAAAAATAGTCGGTCATGGTACTAAACACAAGGGTAACCTTGTGTTCCCTTGTCTCCTTCAACGTCTCTGTGAGAAAGCAAAGGTGTCTTTCAATGACACTAATAAGTGGAATCCTTCCCTTGCTCCATATGGCAAGGATTTTGTTGCCCTTAGCTAGAAGGTCTCAAACACCTTTCTCACCACTATGTCATCGCCTCTGATAGTGCCACTCTTAGATTCCAACTTGCTGCGAAGGAGAAGTAGATTCAGCATCTTCTAGGCCTAATTCCTTCCTCTTCTAATTCAGCACTTGGGTATGAGAATCCCTCCTCTACTGCTGCTGAAGAGGGACACAGAAGGAACCAGACACTGAGGACTCTGATGCTTATGACGATTCTACTAGTTCTCTAGTTTTTTAGCTAGATTTATGTTATAGGAGGTGTCTTAGATAGGGGGAGTATATTTAGACAGTGTTGGGTGGTACATTTTGTAATCACATTGTGGGGGTAATCTTGGTTTGTGTAGTTTGTGTAGTAGATTCAGGGGTTATGATCTTGTATCCTCTATAGTTCGATAGGGGGAGCTGTTTTGTATTGTTTTGAACACATGCTTTTTGCTTTAATCAAATTGTGCTATGTACCTTGTGGTTAATCAAAATGTGTGTTGATTTTCTCTTCTTACCTTTTTGCACTTTCCTTATCAACAAGGGGGAGAGCATTCTCAACCCCATATTGTTCAAATTTTTGTGATAATATGCTTGTTTTGTGCCTAGGAGATTATTTTTGCAGGTACTTAAATTCATCATCTCTATGGATTTGGTTATGGGTTGAGTGTACTTACAGAGTGTGTTGTCAAGGAAAGCCAAAAAGGGGGAGATTGTACATGTATGCATTTTGTGTTTGACAAAGGTAATTTCTGCATTGCATCATATTGCATTCACTAAATTTCTTAAGATTATGACTAGTCATCTTTCCTTCGTATGACTAGTCAACCTTTGCATCAGTAGGATTTCCAGCTCACTGGTTTCCAGCTGGATCCTAACCAACTTTTTTGTCCTATTCTACGAATTTTCTCAGTTGCCATGTGTACTTTCTGACCTAGGAATTTTTGGGTAAAAGCCAAAGAATTCCTCATTTGGCAGCCGTCTCTTTTAAGTGTAAGTTTTGGAAAGTTTTCTTGCAACTTTTTCTTCTTCTTCCTTAAGAGAAAACCATCATATTTTTCATCTGTGAGTTCTCCAAATTGATTTTTTGAAAACTGCTTTTGAAATATGAAATTTGCATCTAGCTAGATCAAACACTCTCTCATATATATCTAGGTCAGATTCAAGATTGATTTCTTCAAGAGTATGGTTTCTTGAAGAAATTGGTTATTTTTCCTTTGAATCCAAATTTTGGTTTCTGGCTGAGTTTGAGATGGCTAACTGGTACCATGGGATGAAAGAGCTGAAGAAGGAGCTACCATTGCCATAAAGGACTAAGCTGCTGGTTTTGCTAAGTTGGAGAAGAAGATTGCACAAAGGAGGTATAGCTCATCTTCCTAAATAGATCTAGGATTTCTTGAGCTTGCTTGTGTTTCTTTGTAAGAATCTTTTTTGCTTAGTGGATTGCCTAGTCGGTTGATGACCCCCAGTTTTTCCTAATGGTGGGTTTCTGAGTGAACAATTTCTGGTTTGCATCTCTGTAATTTTCTAGGTTTGTGTTCTTGATAGTTGACTAGTCATCGCATGATGTTTATGTATTTCTGGGTTTGTGTTCTTGCGGTTGACTAGTCATCATTATATGTTGTTTGGTGTTTACATGATTATGATGCCTTCACACACTTTCCCCATAGTTGTTGCTAGCACAGGGGATGCCTAGATTGACGGGTCCTTCTGAGTACCTAGGTTGTCACTAGTAATCTTCTAGGTTTGCAGGTACATGTTGGTTTGCTCTGTGTGTGTGTTCTTGGTTATGGTTATTCATGACTAGCAGTTGACTAGTCATAAGTATATTTGGTCAAGGTCTAAAGTGTGTGAAGATTGTTGTGTTTTGTTTAAGTATCGTGCAATTTTACCCCTCGTCACCTAAGTACCATTTTCAAAGTTTTCCCATATTCAACATTTTGTCAATTTTTGAGACACCAATGGTCAAAGATATAACCTTACTTTTTGCCTCATTCAATTCACTTATGAGCTATTTGTTTGAATTCTAGAAACCAATGTTGCTCTCTTTGAGCACATTTACTTAATTTTCAAGATTTCTCCTAATTGACAAAAGCTCAACAGTTTCATTTTCTAAGGACTCAAATTTGTCACTCAACTCTTTTTTGAGATTTTCTTCTTTCAAGGAAAAAGTCTCTTTGAACAAGCAGTCATATTTTCTTCCTAAGGACTCGTATGACTAGTCATCTGAATCTGAAGCAGATTCATCTGACAATAGTTGCACAGAGGCAATGAAGACAATTTGTTGGTGTTGACCAACGCGAATCTCACGGCCTGGTGCTCTGGGCCGAAGGGATCTACGCCAACACGGGTCGTCCTTCTTTGGCGCGGTACGAGTGTGCGTGGGCGTGCCAGCACGGTTTACCGTACGTTTGAGGATGAGTTGATTAGGTGAATAGATGAGTAGTGCGCCTGTTTGAGTCTAACTTCTAATTAGAGCAACTGTGGCCGAGAGAGGGACTGATCTCGGTCGTCAAGTTCACGGCCTGAGCTACAAGGCCGTTAATGGTGATGCTGATGGTGGTTTTTGGGTGGTGCTCCGGCGCGTCGCTGGGTGGCGACGGTCGTATGATATATGAAATGAACGAAAGAGTAACAAAGATGGTGCTCCGGTGCCTTGAAAATCAAGGGTCGTATGATATATTGTTGAATGGATTTTCCTACAAACTGCCACTACTCCTAAGAAAGCTAGTAAAAGTATTGAAAATACATTACAAGAAGATAAATGACAGGAAGTAAATGACAGGAAAATATAATCTGCTCTGTGGGAGGCTTGTGTTTGGTGTTGAACCCTTTAAATGTAATTGGAGCCCGGTATTTATAGGAAAGGTCCTGAGAAGACCATGATTCTGAAAATCTGTATGATGAGGCTGATCAGAGATAGTGGGTAGTCAAACTGACGTTTGGGGACGTGAAGTATGGTGGTGTGACCCCCATAAATCCCGGCCGCCGCCCTAATGATGGGCTTTGTGTCTTGGGCCTTGGAGGAGCATTTAATGCCCTGGTCTGATGGTTGGTGACTTAATCTTACAAGTTGTGAGATTTTCGCACATAATCCCTGATTTTACTCGCCATATCCTAACTTCAATCACTTCCTATCTTCTCTTGCACATTAAATGCTCTTACGTGACGTGGGTCTTCTGCTGTAGTCAGAGGCGTTACTTCATTAAATGAGGCGTGGGACCTTGTTACCATGTGGCGACACCACTTGACTTTCCTATCTTGGCCGTGTTTCTGAGGAGTTGTTGCTCCCTTTGTCCTCGGCCAGTATCACCGAGGCCGTGATGACTTTGCCTTACAAGCTCACCTTTGCTTTTAACGAAAGAAAGCGAACAACAACTTGCAACGTTCATCCGTGGGTAGGCACTAGGTCCGAGAGGAAGTTCCTTCGGTCAGCTTCATCGGCCGAGATTTATTAGGCACAAACAGTTGGTCATCATCGTCAGAAAAAGATGAATACTCTTGAGATACATCACTTTCACTCTCGCTCCAGCTTACTTTCATGGCTTTGTCCTTTCCTTTGGAGTATTTTTTCTGGTTGTTTGCACAATCGGTAGCATAGTGCCCAATGCCTCCACATGTGAAGCATTTGACTGATTTCTTAGAGTCTTTAGTGAAGGATTTGACATACTTGTTCTGCTCATTAGACCGATCAGTTGATGGTCTAAATTTTCTCTCACTTTTAGAACTATCCTCTCTTGCAAACTTCCCTTTATCCTTGAGGAATCTTCTAAACTTTTTGACAAGCAAAGCCATCTCATCCTCAAAAGCTGAGGATTTTTCACCACCTTTCAGTGAGGTATCATGCACTCCTTGAAGTGCAACATTTTTATTTTTATTTTTTAGTGTCATTTTCCTCCATATTCAACTCCATCTCTTAGGTTTTTAATTTACCTACAAGCTTGTCAATCTTAATTTCATTTAAGTTTTGGACTTCCATGATTGCGGTTTTCTTTGCTCTAAACCTAGAAAGAACACGAAGAATTTTCTGAACAACAAGAAGTTCTTCAATAGGTTAACCAAGACTCATGGCTTCATTTGTGATCTCAACTCTCCCATAAAACTCAGATATAGACTCAGTTTCAGCCATCCTAAGTTCTTCAAATTGAGCAAGCACCATTTGAAGTTTTAGTGTTCTAACTTGATCATCCCCTTCATGAACAACCCTTAGTTTGTCCCAAGCCTGTTTAGCATTAGGAATGTGTTGCATGTGTGAGAACTGTGTGCTAGACAAGGCTGTAACTATGGCATTTCTGGCCTTCTTGTTGGAATGTGCAGCAAATGACTCAAATTCAGTCCATCCAGACCTAGGTTTGGGCACAATTTTACCCTCAACAGTCTTGACTGGAGGTAACCACTCTGTTGTGAGATATTCATTTGCATACTCATCAAGAGCATCAAGGAATATCTTAAATATTTCTCTCCATGCAGCATAATTATTTCCATCAAAGAAAGGGGGGGAGTTACAAGATCCTGCAACTCGTTCCCTTTCTATAGTGAGAACACCTAAACACCAAAACAAATCCTAGGATCTGTCTATTTGTGTTAAGAGCTGACGCTTTGATACCAATTGAAATTGGTACTTAGGTGACGAGGGGTAAATTTAAAAGCTATTCAAAGAAACACAACAATCTTCACACACTTTAGACTTTGACCAAATATACTTATGACTAGTCAACTGCTAGTCATGAATAACCATAACCAAGAACACACACACAGAGCAAACCAACATGTACCTGCAAGCCTAGAAGATTACAAGTGACAACCTAGGCACTCAGAAGGACCCGTCAATCTAGGCATCCCCTGTGCTAGCAACAACTATGGTGAAAGTGTGTGAATGCATCATAATTATGTAAACACCAAACAACAGATAATGATGACTAGTCAACCGCAAAAACACAAACCCAAAAAATGCATGAACATCATGCGATGACTAGTCAACTTAAAAAGCATAAACTTAACAATATAAAAATAAAAATTGAAAAAGACTAAAGTTATAATTCCTGTCATCTATTTCCTAGTTTCAAAAGCCAAAATCTTTTTGGTTAAATGGAGCTAGTTTCAATTGTTTCGACATTCTCAGTAGGATCCTTGTACCTTGCAAATACCAGCAACATCACTTTATAATTAGACAATCTTTCAAACAGAAATATGTTGGACATATTCGGATACCAGCAACGTTCTCTTTAGAATGCATGTTTTTCAACAAACCTTGATTGGAAATTATGAAATAGAACTGCCCAGAAACATGTTACATCAATTCCATTCCATTGAATCAGAGACAAAGTAGGATGTGTAATGAAAGCATTAGATAAATCTGGTTGGAACCAATTCTGTTCATCCACGGATAAATGCTGGATGCATCAGTTGAGAAGAATGGTATTGCCTTTTGCAACTTAAAATGGAATCTCAGAAACTGTTGGCGTCTTATTAACTCACCTCTTGCCTCCCAAGATCATTTCCCAGAAATTTGGTACGTTCCTAGTCCGACAGCAGAACCACTTTGTAACTTCATTGCCTGAAAATTTGATCGTGAATGTAGAGCACTGAGAATAAGAATTTAATCCAAACCAAAAAATATTGCTAAATTTGAATTGAACACAAAATGCAGATATACGACTAGAAAATGCATTTAATGGATTGACATACATTTGCTCCTCATCAATATTAATATGCCTCCGCTTTGGGTGATCCGCTAGTTCTGAAGACGAACGAAGCCATTGCTCTTCATGATGATGATCATGATCATCAACTGCGATGATATTTGATCCACGAAGCCTCTTCCCTGATTCATTCATGTTCATCGTTATATCATCGTCAACAGCCATGACATCACTCTCACTGACATCAGCAACCTGGTGGCCTAATAGGTGGACCCCCCAGGGGATTTTAACGGGTTTGGGCCCTTTGCCATACAAGTCAAATATAATTTGACACATATTACCCTGCTGCAACCGCGTCGGTCCTTCCCCCACACATAATTTGTCCGGATCCAATAATGGAATACAGTAGAGCCACACATGAGTTTCATCTGTCTCTGCATCAGTCATTCGTTCTTGAACGCGTGTACCATTGATGCGTTCTCCATTGATAAGAATATGGGCATGAAAATTTGGATCATGATAACTAACAATACATAGAACCAATCTTAACGTCTCCCATTTTAAATTTGGAGGAATTTCAAAACAAACTTCACATCCAGCATCATATTCCTCTTCACCATCTGGATTAGGATAATGTTCAACTAGTGCTGCATCTTTACAACAGCTGAACCACTTTAGAACTTCATCGCCTGGAAGATGAATTTCAAATTCTGAATATACCTACAATAGAATGGTTTGCTACAATCATCATCTTGATGACATAATATAGAGGGGGGGAGATTGAGAGAGAGAGAGAGAGAAGAGATAGAAACCTGATTCAGAAAAATATTTTCTCCGATGTCATAGCCACGTAGTCTAATGCAATTGATCAAACTCAGATGCTCAACCGCAGGTGGCAGTTTTGGAATTTTTTCCAATGATGTGCAGTTATCCAGGACTATGCAAGCTACTCTTGGTGGAAGCACTTCGTCTGGAATTTCCAGAAGACTCCTGCAATCATGCAAGTAAAGGTGGCGCAAGTTGATAAATTTGTTAATGCATCCCGAAAGCCTGACAAAATTGTTTCCTGATAGATCAAGATATGTTAGTGTGGACCAACAATCAAGAGGCAGGAGGAAATCACTTTCTGATAAATTGCATCCTTTGACATCAAATTCAAATAGGTTGGGAAGCGCTAAGGAGATGTTTGAGTTAGTTGAAAGCAGATGTAATTTGGTGTTGCTGGATGAAACTTCAGAGTTCACCTTATCCCTAAATGAAAGGAGTTTTGGGCACCCATTGAGACTGAGCTCAGTGAGACGTTGCAATCCATATATACTACGTAATGACGTAATTGTAAGGTTCTCACAATAATCAGCACTCAGTTTTCTAAGTTCAGTAAGATTTGCAATTGATGAAGGCAATTCTCTTATGCCACTTCCTTCCATATACAAATTCCACAGTGATTCCATCTTCACCTCTATTTCTGGGAAACTCTCAAGCCTTTTGCAATCAATAAGAACAAATCTTCTAAGAGATTTCAATCCAAGTCTTGTTGCAAACCTCGTAAGCTCGAAGCATCCACCAAGATCCAATTCAACAAGTTTATCAAGGAATCCAACAGAACCGTCAACCTCAACCAAACTCGTACACTCACTTAGATTCAGGCACTTTAAGTTTGGGAGTCCGGATAAGTCAGGGATTTTTTTTAAGAATTGACAACCTCTTAAATTCATAGAAGTCAACTTTGGCAAATTCTGTGATACATAAAACAAATCAGGAAATGATTAATACGTTTCAAAAGATAGAAACTTAGAACAATATATATATTTGTGAAAATAAGAACTGTATTTGAACTAATAATAGAGAAAGCTATTTAAAGTACGTACCTTAAATCTCTCCAATATTCTGATATCACTGCAAGGCATATTGAATACAACAAGATGTTTTGCACGAAAATTGGATGGCAAAAATTGTAACTGACATCTACCCCAATCAATCAACCTTAACTCATTTGGCAGATATTCAATGTGTCCAGATAGAAATGCATTACGGTTTATGAAAATTTCAAGATTTACCATCCCAACGAAGCTTTTTTCATTCAAGGGTATCTCATCTGGTTCTGGAAGCTTCACCATGATGCCTTTAATTTTTCTTGTTCCCTAAGATGGAAAATATTAACATACAGAAACCAGTGTTTACAAACCAAAATGCAAGCACGCATTTTGTTATAAGAAAATTATAGGTTACATATGCTATTCTTTCTTGTCCAATTGGTAATAATAACATATATTATACTCACTGTATTTTCCATTAGAACTTGCTTGACATCCTCGTGAAACCACAATCTACTACGTTTGCCGGGATCATTGGGGGATTCTTCACGAACTATATCCTTGCCCAGTTTTTCTAGCAAGTCATGAATTAAAATCTTATTGCATTCAATGGTTATCATTGCCTTCTCTACAAGGACTTCAATGCAATCTTGTGTGACCTTGTTCTTAGAACTGCTTACTATTTGTAGCACATAGTTCTTATGTTCACCCTTGAAGAAACAAGCAATGTCTAGAAAAACTTGTTGCACGGAATTTTCCAAGGCATCATAACTTTTTCGAAGTACTTTTTGAATACCTGTATAAGGTTCTCCTTCATAATCATCTAATATAACTTGCCAACGATGTATTCGTTTATTACAAAGATGGGAACCTAAAAGTGTTAGAGCTACTGGAAGGCCTTGAGCATAAGCTATTGCACGTTGTGCGAGTTCCGAAAAATCCTTTGGAGGTTCACTTCTTCCAAAGGCATTCAAACTGAAAAGCTCAAGAGCTTGGTCGTCATTTAACTCTTGGACATGGTATATCGACTCAATTCCATGGGAATTTAGCAATCCACTATCTTTTGTAGTAATGATAACTCTACTACCCTCCCCAAACCAACCAACTCCAGCCAAGTTTTCTAACTGCTCCAATTGATCCACATCGTCAAGAACTAATATAATTTTTTTATGCCTCAACCGTTCTTTTATAACACCGATTCCTTCATCAGCACTGTGAATTTTCAACTTTTTGCCTAGATACTTATGAAGAAGAGTCTCCTGTAGCTGGATTAAGCCTCCATGTGGCATTGAATTTTCTCTAACATTTGCCAAGAAACAACTTCCTTCAAACTCATGGGCAATTGCATTCCATATAGCTTTTGCAATTGTTGTCTTACCTATTCCAGATGTCCCCCATATCCCAACCATGCGACGACCATGTCCACCAACATCTAAAAGCATTTCCACATTTTGTACACGAGATTGAATTCCAACTGGGTGCTTGGCCACATTCCAATATGTGCCGCTCAGTACTTGGACTAAGATTCCGTCAACAATGTTGTTGATAAATGTAGCTTCATACCTGCCAGTTTAACCAAATTAGACACATTTAATGAATCAGATTTAAACATCCAACCACGCAAAAGAACGCAACATACTGATAGTTCTTCTGACCAAAAAAAAAAAAAAACTGACGTAATAATAGTTCTTTACCATAGACCTCCCAATAATGACTTAGTTTTTTCCTGAAAGTTACTATAGTATACAATGTTTTGAATCATTGATACTTGTATCAAAGTCAAAGGACTTGGATCAAAGTCACCAAATCCGAGGATTAAACCAAACTTCTCAATGGAAATTTGGATCTATATCAACTTTTCTATTAATATTATGGGTTTTGAACGTACAACTTTCGAAAATACAAAAGTACACCAAATACTTTTCTACAGTTTTATATTTTCACAAAAGAATACTTTTCTTTAATGAGTAACAATTAAATGTAACCAAAGAACAAAGAAGGAACAAAATTAAGTTGAAAAAGATAGATAAGCCTGAAATATATAGATTAGAATCAAGACATTAAATTAAACATAATGCACTACAGTGGGTAGAAATATACTCTCCATCCTTGAAAGGATGTCCGGACAAATTTGCTGCTTTTGTAAGAGCTTTCCTCCATATGAGCACCTTCTCCTCGTTATCTTTGAATTTGCTTTCAATAAGGCCTTTAAATGCATCACCAAATTTACTTGTTTGGTTTCGCACATGAGATGGATCCACCTTGTAAAAAATGGGCAAAACTATTTTTTGCTTTGATTCTTTACATCGAAAGATCTCAACAAGTTCATCCAAACACCACCTCGAAGATGCATAGTTTTCAGAGAATACAATGAGAGAAATTCTTGATTCTTCAATTGCTTTGACAAGGGCTGGCGATATTTCATCTCCTCTTGTAAGCTCTCGATCAATGAAAGTGTAGATGCCCTTATCAGACAAGGCATTGTACAAATGATCTGTAAAATTGGTGCGTGTATCCTCGCCTCTAAAACTCAGAAAGACATCATATGTAAATGTTGACCATTGACAAAGGAAGTTCTCCTGATTCGCATAGCCACACACAAGGACTTACATCAATTACACATATATAAAAGTTGAGGAAAAAATATTGCAAAATAAATAACAAAACTTACAGGAAGCTTTCTTCTTTGCACATTAGTAGGTGGATTCATTTGCCTTGAACCAGATGCAAGCAAGGGAGAACCAGATTCCCAAAAAGATTTTTTTTTGAGAATCCTAGCCCCCAAAGTCGACCCCAATTTGGAATGGAAGAGACCAGGATGGCCTGCCTTGTCCCCCAAATGTTTAGTTTCAGTTGCCAGGCTTAGAGATTGATGCTTCCGGTCTGGGGATTGTCGCTTGGCCTTTTATCTAGGCGTTAGTTTTCAGCTAGTGTTTGCTGTTCTTGGTCTTTCTGTTTGTGTTTTGATGTTTATAAAATCTTTCTGGCTGTTGCTGGTGCTTTCCGTTAATAAAATCCTCTAATGACCAAAAAAACAAAGAGACCCAACGTGGCTATATCTCTTGAACGGAAAAAACTAAGAAAAATTGGCTCTGTACCAGCTTAAGTATGATATAAAAAAAATAATATTAATATTGATCATCATTTAGCAAAAATTTGGAAACAAAGAGTCCAGGAAGCTATTTCACATATTAAAGTTTTTTTTAGCATAATTATTGAGAAACCCAGTTTGTAAGAGGTATACCTAAAACAAGTACCAAAAAAACAAAAACAAAAACAAAAAAAATAAGTGAAACTTGCGTCGAGAACAAGAAAGAGAGAGAGTATTGATGAAAGTAAATTACGTAGCCGGCCATGTAAACAAATCATAGATTGTAGAGAGAGTATTGATGAAAGTAAATTACGTAGCCGGCCATGTAAACAAATCATAGATTGTGGTAGCCAACATGGAAAGATAAGGACAGCTCATTATTGACGACGTTGGTGTCATCATCATCATCATCATCAACGGCCATGAGAGCTGAGGGTTCATGATCATCCACATCATTTGTTGTGAAAAATGGACAAACACTTTCACTCTTCCCTAATGATCTTGTTGTTGATGGACTTTGTGACACACACAATGATGGATGAATCACACACACATACTTGAGACAACAACCAAGCACAAAGTGACACAAGAATTTATAGAGGTTCAGCAATTGCCTACATTCTCTTGGTGATCCCCTTGAGAAATTCACTTCATGAAAGAATAAGTTACAACTTTGGTTTTACACAGAAAACCCCCTTAGAACTCTATTATCTCCCCAAGCTCTCTTTTCTCTCACACCCCTTGCTCAACACTTTGATGCACTTGTGAACACTCTCACAACCCTTGGTATTTCCCTCCTTGGTGTCTAGACTCTCAAGACCCCAACTCAGCTCTTAACTTGAACTGATTGCTCTCCCTCACGTTCTCCCTTGGTGAGTTAACCTCCTTTGGACACACTAGCTCCCAGCTACTTGACCACCTTGAGATTAACCACACCCCTTGAGGAATAAAGAGCACTCCCTTGGTGAACTAAGTCACCCCTTGGTGAACTAAGCCACCCCTTGGTGAACTAAGCCACAGCCATAGCCACTCCTAACTTCAACTTGCTTTCTCATCTTATAATGTCTTGCTTCACATCCCATTACTTACACAGACCAATGGACATAAGATAAGGCACCATCTTGTCTTCCACGTTCCTTCCTTTAGTCTCCCACTTAGACTAAAGATCAGATCATGTAAGTAAACAAATCTCACTTCAGCCACCTTCCACTAAACCAGAAAATGGAGAATGGATCCTTCAAAGCAAGACAACCAATTAGCAATGAGTGCTCTCCCAACTATCCAACAGGTAGTCCACCTTCTTTTACCTCAGAAGTGACCCACTAAGCCTCTGAAATCTTGTGGAAAGCGATAGCCCTCGAAAACATAGTTGACAACACGTAAGGAAAACATCAGCACAGCGCATGGGCGACCGGTCGCGGATACCTTACGACCGGTCGTTGAGACCATTTGGATACCTAACGACCGGTCGCGGATACCTTGCGACCGGTCGCTTCCTGCGAATTTTCCAGACTTCGACTCTGTCCAAAAACGACCGGTCGCCCAAACCTTGCGACCGGTCGCTGCCTCCTTCACTTGCAACCTTAATGTGAGCCAAATTTCCAACATCATTATCATTGCCGTCACTATCTTGATGGTATTCTAGGTGGACTCCACTGTTGTGTGCAGCATAAGCGAATTGCACTGGGTGGACAATACGGAACTGTTGAAACAACAAGACAAATATGAAAATAGCAAAATCCAAGAGACCCAAGGATTTATACTAGTTCGGCCCGTGTGTAGCCTACATCCAATTCGAAGATGGCAAGAACTTCCACTAGTATCCCAAAGGAGATTACAAACAAAGGAGATTAAACACTCTCACCTAGTTTAGGAATTATAGAGTTTAACTCTCACAACCCCAATTCCAAATACACCCAAGTCACTCACACACAAATACCAAAAGAGAGAGAGAGGCTACGTAATTTATAAACAAAGAAGTTCTTCACATCACCATCCCTTCCTCACACAAAAGGTGCAGCAGCAAAGACACCATGGGGCGTACGGCTTGCCCCATGACAATAGCACTCTCTCACCTATTGTGCTCACCAAAACTGCCCACACCTTTCTCTCTGCCAAGCCTTCATTAAATAACCAAGAACTTGGTCCAACATCTGCATGAGCACCTTCAAAGTCCTCCACAAAACAAGGGACATTAATGCCCTGAATCAGCTCAACCACCAGCAATGGAAAAGAAACCAGCCGCTCCTCTCCTGCTGCCAACGAAGTCCCTAATTACGCATAGCTCTAGTTGGCTTCATAAATATAGTAGCCAATCCGTTAATCTAGGGATAAACAATCACATGCAAATAGTGATCAATATGCAGCTAGTCAAACTTGCTTTTCCCATTTTCAAGCTTGCTTCACATGGCTTTTTGTTCCCTTCTTTTTGACAAAGGCTGACTTCAGCCATCATTCCTTTCCTTTGATAGCTTGCCCACGTGCTGCATGTCTTCCTTTTGTACTTTTGTTAATATAAAATTCTATCAACCAAAAACACTCTTCCTTTGCTTTCAGCTAATACATGAGAAAGGAAAGAATAATCTCTTCCTTTCTCAAAGCGGACGACATGCAACACAACAGAGATAGTAAACAAAACAATATTTGAGCCAATATCCACAACTTAGGATTTTGATGCATTTGGACCACCGACCCAATGAAATGTGAATGTTACTTCACAGCTCCTTCCATCCAGTTGTCCCGAGGATTTGTCCCACGGACGACTGTACTTGAACCACACATAAGTGGACTCCAATTTTGTCAAATGAGGATCAAAGCTAAATGAGCACACAAGTGTTCCATCGATTGTAATGGCTACATCACCCGGCAAACGATAATCTCCACTGTAGGTAAATGATTCATCACTTTCAGTAAAGTCAAAAACAGCACACACGGGAATTAAAAAACAAGTCAAAAAGAAAAAAAAAAAGAAAAAAAAAATAACCAAAAAGTTTTTTTGCGACTCTTCTTACTAGGAACTGCCGTTGCGGTGGTTTCCGGCTATCGATCTATTGTTTCCTAAGTGTATGTCTCCCTGAATTTCAATTGCCCATAGAGGAAGGATCCCCTGGTGTCTTTCCCAAGCATTCTCATGTGACGAAGAGGGTTCGGGCTGCTGCGGATTGCGATTCTGAGTGCGATGTGGAGTCTGACTCAAATCCCGATGCAGGGGTTGATCCAAGCGACTAAGATGGATCTGATGCCGGAGTCTGAGCATACTTCTACGCCGATGGTTGATTTGTTGAAAGAATATAATGGTAATAAGATGCCTACTTTCTTACCTGGTATTCATAGCTTTCATGATAAATTGATTAATAAAGTTCATATGACCAAGAATGCGGGGATTGATATTAACTGCTTGGATACTGATTATGAGGGTTTGAATGATGAGGATGATGTGTTCATTTCTCATGGTGAGCGTGGGCCGAGTATACAGTTCTCTGATCGTTGCTATCGCTCGATTTTGTGAACCTTGGAAAAATGCTTTGTTCATTAAGCTCCTTGGTCGCTTTCATACGTATAAGAGTTTGCTGGGAGGGTGGAAGCTTATTGACTTGGTGAATGATTATTTTTTTGTGAGATTTGATCTGGAAGAGGACTTAAATTTTGTGTTGACTGGAGGGCCTTGGATGATTGCGGGGCAATACTTAACAATACAACAATGGGGGCCTGGTTTATGCTTTTCTACCGTGCACATCACAAGAATGGCTGCTTGGATTATAGTATTTGCCATACAACTTGAATGTTTTGATGTTTGGTCTCTTAAGAGGATTGGCAACCTTCTTGGTAAATTGCTGAAAATTGATTCATTGTGTTAGTATGAAAATTGGATTGTCATTTGCTAGACTCTAGCATAGGTTGAAAATTAGTTTGTGAAGAATTGTTACTGGACGTTTTGGTTCAACTCTTTCAACCACATACTTCCGAGGCATGACTTGAGCATATGAGAAACTTGACAACAGGTAAATCATGACATAATCATGCATTCATTATAGGAATTCCTAGTTTGAATTATTTTCACACAAGTATTTTTATGTTAATCCTATTTTTAATAGGATTAGATTTTATCTCTTGATATTATTTTCTACTTGATTGGTCTAATTAATTTGTTTAGGTAGATATTGTTTTAAAAGATTGGCCGTAGTGGAAAGTCATTAGGTTTCCTCACATCTTGCATTAGTTGGCGTCATCACATAGCATGTAAATGGAATTAGAATTCATATTGATAATTGTATAATTGGTTGGCCGCTGTTTTGGCGTCTCAAGGAAGAGACCTTTTTGCATGATGTTTAGGAGTCTTAGTTGAATTGGATTGAGTATCTTTGTTGCAAAGGAAGTGTGGTAACGTGGGTTTCTCTCCAGTGAGAGAAACCTGCATGGAATAAAACCATTGTTGGTTCCTTTCATCAGTTTGCTTTTTCACGCATTGTTCTGGGAGAGCATATTGAATCTGTTTTGTGAAAAAGCTGCTGCGTTTATTTTCTTCAATAAGTCATCAAGTGCGCCTTTGTTGCTTGGTGATTTATTGAATCTTTTCATCATTCATAATTGCATACATATGCATGTCGGTGACTCATATGGTTGAGGGCACCAAGATTGTTGTGGTGTTTATCCTCCGGTGAGCTTGAAGCAATCGTGACCAGTATTGCGTTCAACATAAGGAGTGTCGAAGATCATCCCGTGACAGAAGTTGAGTTATGAAGAAGTCGGTAAACATTATCTAGAATATGTCTAGGATAAGTGTGTGAGTACTTCTTGTAATCATCGTCCTATAGTGGATTTGTGTTGGACTGAGGAGTCCCGTGGATTTTCCCTAGAGGTGGGGTTTTACCACGTAAAATAATTCTCTGCGTGTTCTTTTATTTTATGCCCAGCACGTTTCAAGATTGATAAGCCATATCAATCCTGCTACCGAAGTTTATTTTCTGTTTATTGATTATAATATTAAATTGGCCTATTCACCCCCCCTCTAGGCATTTTTAGTCATCCTACAGGTATTTTCAATTGGTATCAGAACCGGTCGTTAGACACACTTAGCGAGATCCGGATTATTTGAGGATGAATCGTGCCACGGGCTCAATTGTACATCCACCATATTTCGATGGCAACAACTATGGCGCTTGGAAGGCCAAAATGAAGTCGTTTCTTTGGTCCTTAGATGAACGTGTATGGAATACAGTGGTTCATGGATTTCCTAAACCCACAAAGAAGATCGGAAAAGGAGATGAAGCAACCACAGTTGTCAAAACCAGAGAGGAGTGGACCACTGAAGAAGTCACACGTAGCACTAATAATCAAAAGGGGTTAAATGCTTTATTTACTGCTGTGTCTTCTGATCAATTTGAATATATATCTGGTTGTGATACTTCTAAGGAAGCTTGGGATATTTTGCAGGTTACTCATGAAGGAACAGATACTGTCAAGGGAGCCAAGCTTCAAATGCACACCTTACAGTTTGAGATACTCATGATGGATGAGAATGAAACTTTTTCTGAATTTTATGCTAAACTTTGTGTAATTGTGAATGCTTGTTCAAGTTTAGGTGAAAAAATTTCGAAAGATAGGGTTGTGAAAAAGATTTTGAGATCCTTGCCTCAACGGTTTCAACCAAAGATCACGGCTATTGAAGAGATTCGTGACTTGAACACCTTGAAAGTTCAAGAACTCATATGGTCCATACAAACCTATGAGATGAAACATCTAGCTCCTAAAAAGAGTAAAAGTGTTGCTTTCAAGGTTGTGAATGAAGATGATGATGGGCATTCAGATGAAGATTGCAGTGATGAGGAATTAACGATTCTCACAAGACGATTCATGAATTTTCTCAAGAATCAGGATCCAAGGAATCGAGATTCAAAAGCTATAAATTCTAAAAATAGATTTGTTGACTATACTGATGGTGGGTCTAAATTTCGCAGGTCAAATGAACGAAAGAATCCAAGAGAAAAGGTCAAATGTTTCGAATGTGAAGGTTATGGACACATATCTTTGGAATGTGCCAACACCTTAAAGAAACAAAAGAATGGCAAGAATAAGGCAATGCATACTACTTGGAGTGACAGTGATTCTGACTCTGAAAATAATGAGAAGGCCATTGCGCTTATCACGACTGTAAGCTTGGATGAACCAACAAAGAAGGATGATGATTGTGAAGATATGGATGTTGAGTTTATCATGAACAAATATGATGATTTGTTGGCTGCTTCTTAGAAACTTAGCAAACAAAATGAAGAGCTCATAAAATCCATTGCCGTGTTGAAGCTGGAAAATTGTAGGATTGCAAACGAGTTTCAATCCCCCAATGCAGATTCCGAAAAGGTAAGTGCAGGTATGAATGGAAAATTGATGTTTTTGCAGAAAAAATTGACTGATCAAAACAAATTAATTGCATCTCTAACTTCTAACAACAAAGCCCTTGAACTTGAACTTAAAAATTCAAAGGAAAGGATTGTTTCTTTAACCATTGGTGCAGAAAAAATTGACAAGATGATTAGCATGGGAAGAAGAGATGGTGACAAACGAGGCTTGGGATTTGAACCAAGTAATAAGTCTTTCGCTGTGTCTAAAACAAAGTTTGTCAAATCCTCTTCACCTATTGAACCTTCTGCAGCTCATGAAGTCAAGAAATTCATTCCAATTTGTCACTTTTGTGGAACTCGTGGGCACATAAGACCAAGCTATCTTCAAATCAGTATAGTCAAATCTTATGTTATGGGTGGAAAAGTAAGTATCCAACATAGTATGAAAATTGGATTGTCATTTGCTAGACTCTAGCATAGGTTGAAAATTAGTTTGTGAAGAATTGTTACTGGACGTTTTGGCTCAACTCTTTCAACCACATACTTCCGAGGCATGACTTGAGCATATGAGAAACTTGACAACAGGTAAATCATGACATAATCATGCATTCATTATAGGATTCCTAGTTTGAATTATTTTCACACAAGTATTTTTATGTTCATCCTATTTTTAATAGGATTAGATTTTATCTCTTGATATTATTTTCTACTTGATTGGTCTAATTAATTTGTTTAGGTAGATATTGTTTTAAAAGATTGGCCGTAGTGGAAAGTCATTAGGTTTCCTCACATCTTGCATTAGTTGGCGTCTTCACATAGCATGTAAATGGAATTAGAATTCATATTGATAATTGTATAATTGGTTGGTTGTTGTTTTGGCGTCTCAAGGAAGTGACCTTTTTGCATGATGTTTAGGAGTCTTAGTTGAATTGGATTGAGTATCTTTGTTGCAAAGGAAGTGTGGTAACGTGGGTTTCTCTCCAGTGAGAGAAACCTGCATGGAATAAAACCATTGTTGGTTCCTTTCATCAGTTTGCTTTTTCACGCATTGTTCTGGGATAGCATATTGAATCTGTTTTGTGAAAAAGTTGTTGCGTTTATTTTCTTCAATAAGTCATCAAGTGCACCTTTGTTGCTTGGTGATTTATTGAATCTTTTCATCATTCATAATTGCATACATATGCATGTCGGTGACTCATATGGTTGAGGGCACCAAGACTGTTGTGGCGTTTATCCTCCGATGAGCTTGAAGCAATCGTGACCAGTATTGCGTTCAACATAAGGAGTGTCGAAGATCATCCCGTGACAGAAGTTGAGTTACGAAGAAGTCGGTAACAATTATCTAGAATGTGTCTAGGATAAGTGTGTGAGTACTTCTTGTAATCCTCGTTCTATAGTGGATTTGTGTTAGACTGAGGAGTCCCGTGGATTTTCCCCAGAGGTGGGGGTTTACCACGTAAAATAATTCTCTGCGTGTTCTTTTATTTTATGCCCAGCACGTTTCAGGATTGATAAGCCATATCAATCCTGCTACCAAAGTTTATTTTCTGTTTATTGATTATAATATTAAATTGGCCTATTCACCCCCCCCTCTAGGCATTTTTAGTCATCCTACAGGTATTTTCACATTGACTACTTCGCAAAATAGGGGTAAGTTTGCTCGTTTATGTGTGGAGTTGGATTTAACTAAGCCCCTTGATGCCTTTGTACAAATAAATCAGAACGGGTACAATATTGAGTATGTGGGATTACCTGATATTTGTTATCTATGTGGGTGTTATGGTCATAAAAGGGAGAGTTGTACTTTGAAATCTGTGAATTTGTCAGATGAGGCTGGGAAAGCTCAAGGCGCAGGAGTGGGACCTATGAATCATGACTCTGTTGGGGATACAGAAACTGCGAAGATGGCTGAGGATAGCTTGCGAGGCCCTTAGATGAATGTGCAATCTAGAAGGCGACCAAAAAATATTCGTAAGGATGTTCCTAGGCAGGGTTCTGGTGGAAGGAACAAAGGGTCTCGTTTTGATGCACTTAATGAGATTGGTGAAGATTTTGACATAAGTGGACTCGATAATGTTACAGGTGTTAACCAAGTTCCGACGAAGGTTTTCCCTATTTTTAAATCTGTGGAGGAAGTTGGTAAGTTTGGACTAAGTCTAAACATGCTAACTCGGGTTCTAGGCATATCCTGAATGATATCTCCAATAAGAATGTGCAGAAAGTCTCTACTAGTAAGGTGATGGATACGAGTTCGGGTTCTTCTGATAAGTTTACAATGGGGGCTTCTAGACATTCTCGTAATCTTGTTGTTGGTGGTAGGAAGCCTTCTACTCTTAGTGCTGTCACTAAGAATTTGGAGAGTTGGGGTGATGGTCAGCATATTCACCAAGAGAAAGAGGTTTATATTTTTGGGCATCAACCTCCAAATATAACAATAGATTTTGAATTTCATGATGAGGTTACTAATTTTCATAAGGATGCTTTTGAGTATGATGATGATAATGTTGCTGTGCCTAGAGTGACTAATTAGCTGGGGCAAGTTGTGAAGATGGATTTGGTTGAGGGCCAAACCAGCACTTCTGGTAGAAATTTTACTAGTAATACCACAGCACTTCTGGTATGGCTTTTGCTTAAGTAAAGGGTTTACCCTTAGTGACTGTCTAACTTTTAGCATATTTTTTATGAATATTATTAGTTGGAATGCTCAAGGTGCTGCGTGCTCTAAGTTTAAGACTACTGTGATGAATTTGAGTCGTACTCATCATATGGATATCATGTTCATTTGTGAGCCTAGAATCAGTGGTAGGAAGGCTACTGCTGTGGTTAAATCTTTGGGGTTTTCCAATTATGAAATTGTGGATGCTAGTGGTTTCTCTGGTGGCTTGTGGTTATTATGGCATGCTAGTAAAGTCACAGTTGATATTGTTGGTACCTTAGCTCAATCTATTTTTGCTTGTGTCTGTCAGCCTGGTCAAACTCCTTGGATGTTTACTGTAGTGTATGCTCATGCTTGTATTGCTAAGTGAGAGAAATTAGGGCATGTTTGGTATGCCTCACTATGCCTCACTGGATTGGACTGGATTAAATAACACTTAAAATCCATGTTTGGTAAGAGAGGGGATTAGCTTAAATGAGACTATATAGTCCAATAGTGAAAAAATAACCGGACTCGCATGTCTAATAGAGTGAGCCCCAAAAGCGGTTCGCAAAATAGCACCATCGCTATTTAGAACTCGCTAGTCTGGCTGGATGTCCTTACGGCTTGAATCAAAACCAAGCCACCACAGACCCAATCGACGTTCTATGGTAGAACCCAACGCCCAGCACTCCCCCTTCTCCCCAGGATTTGTTCTCCCTCATGACCCCTACCCGCAAGCCAGGCACAGACCCAGCACCGAGAAGCCCAAGCCACCCGAAGAACCATCTCTTTTCGCCACCCCCAGCCAGCCGCAAAACCCAGAACCATCTCTCTTCACCATCTCTGTTTGTACACAAGAGAAAAACACGAATTAGAAAGGGTTTAGGTAGGGAATTGGTAAAAGAGAAGAACCAGAAACAGAGAATAATGAAACCCCAAAACAAAGAAGAGAAAAGCAGTTCCAATTCGCAGAAGTTCCAAAAAGAAAAAGCTGGAAATAATTAAACCATAAACAGAGATAAGAAAGAAGGAAAGAAAGAGGAAGAAAATAAAAGAAGAAAATGAGATCAAAAAGAAGAGAGAGAGAGAGAGAGAGAGAAAAGAAGAAGAAAATGAATGCTGCTGCTTGCTGGGTCCTCTTGCTCTTTACTTGATAACGCAAGGGAAAACACTAATTAAATATTAGAATTAAATCCGTTCTTTCCTTGTTGTATGTGGTTTAATGAAATAATGAATTGACAAAAAAATAAATATTAGAATTTTAATTATTTATTTTTAGGTTAAAATTTTTAATTAAATATTTATTTTTTTAGTCCGACACAGCACCAAACATAGGTTTTCACTATTTTTACAATCCAGTTTCTTAGTCCGACATAGCACCAAACGTAGGTTAGTACTTAATCCAGCTTAAGCCAATCCGAGCTAATCCAAGACAGTCCCAGGATTTAGTCCTGTCCATGACAGTCCGCCGTACCAAACGACCCCTTATGGGACTATCTTTCCTTTGTTGGTGCTAATCATAATATGCCTTGGTTAATTGTTGGTGACTTTAATGAGATGTTGAGGTTTGAAGATAAGTTAGGATGAGCTTCTTTATGCAAATTAAGAGGGTTTAAAACCTAGTTTGACAACCATGATATGGTGGATTTGGGTTTTTATGGATCCAAATACACTTGGACTAATAAAAAAGTTTTTGAAAGGCTGGACAGAGCTATTTGTAATTTGAGTTGGCGAAGGTTTTTTGCTGAAGCAATTGTGAGACATCTCTTGAGGACGAAATCATATCATAGTCCCATTAAAATCTGGTGGGCTTCTTGTTTTATTTCTTCCCCCCTTTTCAGACCTTTCAAGTTTGAAGCTATATGGCTCCAAGGCTCCAACATGAGAAATTTCAGGATGTTTTTTATGCTTCTTAGGGGCCTGTTATTGGATCTGCTCTAGATAAGTCCTATGCTTTAATTGCTCCTCTAAAGCAATGGAATATTCAAGTGTTTGGTCATCTGAGGCAGAGGAAGAATAGGTTGTTGGCTCGCATTGATGGTATCCAAAAATCTTTGTGTATGGGTCCAAATTGTTTCCTTAGTAATTTGGAACCCGAGTTAGTTAAAGAGTTTAATGATGTTCTTGAACAAACTTGACCTTGAAAAAGCTTAGGATGTGCTTGATTGGAATTATATCAAGGAGTGTTTGCTTCAATTTGGTTTTTACCCCATCTGGTGTGACAAAATCATGAATTGCATCACTAGTACCTCTTTTTCTCTTATCTTGAATGGTACACCTCAAGGTCATTTTTTTCGCATCTAGAGGCATTCAACAAAGGGACCCTTTATGTCATTATATTTTAATACTTTGCATGGAACCTTTTATAAGGCAGTTCAATCGTCTAGCTCTTTCTTCTAAGTTTAATGTAGGACTGCTTTCCTCTCCTAGAGGTTTCCACATTGCCAATTTGGTTTTTGTGAATGACTGCCTAATGTTTGCTAAGGCCACTCCTATGGCAATTAGAAATATAAATAATGTGATTCCTTTTACAAAGCCTGAGGACTTCATATCAATCTGCATAAATCTACTGTCTATTTTCTAGGAATTTTCCTACTAATGTGAGAACAAATTAATTTGAGTACTTTGCTTCAAATTCAGCATAAAGCTACCTTAAGGTGGTATTTAGGCATCAATAATATTGTTTTTTGGAAAGACCCTCTCAATGCTATGCTTTTGATTGATAGAATTAAGGCAAGTTTGCTGGTTGGAAAGCCCCTCTCATACCTTATCTTGCTTTAAATGTCCTAAGGAAGTTAGTAATAAAGAAATGAACATTAGTTGATGACGATTTTTTTTGGACATCTTCCACTAAGGTTCCCCCTGTGTCTTGGAAGGATGCTTGCCTTCCTAAAGACATGGGGGGTCTTGGTGTGAGATCTCCTTCTCTTTTCAATCATGCTACTCTAGCTAAGCTGGGTTGGATCTATCTAACTGACAACTCCAATTGGTGGGCACAAATTGTTGTTAAAAAATATCTTAGAAGGGATTCCTTCTTAGCTCTCAAGAAAAAAACCTTCTCACTTATTGACCTTCCTTTTACCCTAAGAGGTGATATTGATACTAATATTTTGGTTTCCGATTTTATCATTAATCAATCTTGGAACAAATAAAAGTTGAAAGAAATTTTTGATGAAGACATTACTGAAAAAATTCTTACAATCTTGATCCCCTTCTCCCCTTTGAATGATCAATTAGTCTGGTGTCCTAACCCCCATGAAAAATTTTCAATAAAAAGTGCTTACAATGTTCAAGGGCAGGATAATAAATCCCACCCCCAAGCTACCTGTTGAAGAAAATGTGGGGGATTACTTAGCCCCCTAAGGTTAAACTCTTTTCTTGGTTGCTGATATGTAAAATATTACAAGTTAGAAGCCATCTCTACAAATTCCTCCCTCATCTTAACCCTGAATGCCGTTTGTGCTTGAATCAGATTAAAAACATTAACCACCTCTTCCTAGAATGCCCGTTTGCCTTAAGTGTTTGGCACACCACGACCCTTCTTCCAGCAAACTCTCCACCACCTTTGGATATGTTACATTGGCTAAAAAAATACTCTTGACACTTTCTAGCAGCAAGGCCTTGACAACCTCTCTAAATTTTCCTTCTTTGTTGGCAAATTTGGGAAGCTAGAAACCTTAAGATTTGCTAAGATATTTCCCCTCACCTTGCCAGAGGGTTGAATGTGGCAAGTCATATTGGGGTGAATTACTCGAAGGAAAATTCTCACCACCACTTAAAACAATCACTCCCTGCCTCCATTAAATGGGAGCCCCCTCCTACTGGTTGGATGAAGCTGAACTTTGACGGCTCAGTTCGCAATAAGGTTGCGACTACAGGGTTTGTAATTAGAAATTGGGATGGGCATGTGATGCTTGTTGGTGTCAAGAAAATTGGACAAACTTCCATTTCTGTTGTAGAATGTCTGGCTCTTAGGGATGGTTTGGCCTATGCGGTTCATAAGAGTTGGTGTAAAATTATGCTTGAGGGAGATTCGAAGCTTATCATTGACTGTGTTAATCAGGTGGCAGCTTCCCCCTTAGAGTATCAAGCTTCTGATCCAGGACATCCTCCTGCTTTGTTCTCTTTGTGATGATGTATCTTGCGAACATGTTTACAGGGAAGCAAACTTTATAGCTGGTGGTCTTACTAATTTGGGTCATAGTCTCTCGCTGTCCAAGATTTGGGAGAATGGTCTTCCCCTGGCGTGTTCCTCTTCCTTTTATTTCGATCTTTTTGGGCCTGCGTGCCCACGTCGTATTTTTTTGGTAATTGAACTCTTTTTCGCCTAAAAAAAAGTGGATGATAAATTTGAAAATTTAAAATTTGTGTGAGGATATAATAGGTAAAAAAGATGGATTCCTGATGGGCTAGGTCTCCTGGAATTAGAATACCACATTTCTTCCTAAGAGTCCAACTCCTCCAAAATGAGGAGTGGAATTCCTGAATTTGTGTGGGCTTGCTCACTTTTTCATTTATTTATGTCAAGTAAACATATGAGTAATCCGTAATCGGAATTCAACTCCGTATTTTGATTTTCATTAGTAAACATGCTATAAAAGTAAATTAAATATGAGATATTCTATTTAAACCCCGCACTTCTCTTTGTTTACCACAATACTTAAATTATTAAACTGTTTGTTTTATTATTGTATAAAAGTCAAAAAAAGGTTATTCAACTTAATATTTAACCCTAGTATATCTATCTATACACACACACCCCCACCACTCTTCATATTAAGTTTTAGAAAAATACAAACTCCTCTACATTCTATTGCTAATGGAGTCTAGTCCTGTATAAAAGGGTCTTAACTTGCATGTCAGTGGTCTGAGGTTTTGAACCCTACCACACACATCTTTGTTTGATTAGTTAACCTTTTTATCACATGATAAAAACAACCTTGTGAAAACAACAAAATCTCATGTATACTACAAATATTGTTTAATGATTTAAGTATTGGGGTGAACAAAGAGAAGTGTGGGGTTTAAATAAAAAAAACTCTTGTATTTCTTATTTTTTTCAGCTTGGGGTGTATTTCAAGGTAGTTTGTGAAGATAGTGGAGTTTTCTTAGAAATTATGAAAATTTAAATTAAAAGTTGGGGGGAACTTAGGGTGAACAAAGAGAAGTGTGGGGTTTAAATTGAAAATCTCTTAAATCTACCCACCGTTTGAAATCAACCACCTTCGAGTTTACCTATAAATATTCACCTCCAAACCGTAATCAAACTTACATCCAAACCCTAACAAAGAAATACACAATGACTTAATCTTTCAATGACAATATGGGCTAAGGTGAGAAAACCGGGTGCAACGGCGAAGGCCCAAAACCACAAGAAGCAACTGTAGAGAGTTAGAGGCCATAGACACACAATATGTGTAGAGCGGGGAAAGTTCGGACTTGAGAGCGGAGAGCCGAAATGGCGCCACACTTTCAGAACTTAAAAACCCTAAAACCCTCAAAAGGTTCTCTTCCTTCTTAAACCCTCAGACCACATTTATTCACGAAATTACTCATCAGGAAATGGGGTTGCTCTTCCGTCCTCTACTTGCACAACGTCTTGGTCTGGCTTTCTTCAAGCAACCTCATCTCTCTTCTCTACTCTGCTCCGTCCACCAGGTTGGTTGGTCTCTCTCTCTGATTGTTTTCTTCAAGAAACCTACAGTAGAATAAATTCTTTTTAATTTAAAATAATTAACATTTATTTTCATTGTTTTGGTGTTTTTGCTCCAGAGAGGAAGAAGATATTCGACAACTTGTGTTGGTAATTTTCACATTGCTTCAGTTGGAATTTAGAGTTTGTTATGTGCAGAAATTTTGATGCTTTATTTTTCACAGCTGAATGTGATGGTCTGCTGGATGGTGATGATAATGATGATGCCAAAGCAAGAGAAAAAGATGATGCACTGCGTTTGGCTCTCTCACGGCTTTCTGGCGATTTCGGTAGAGAGTCTATGTTGTCTTTGCAGCGGTTTTTTTGCTCAAGACGTCCACCGGTCATCTCCACTGGCTCCTTGAAGCTTGATTTAGCTCTTGGGATTGGAGGATTACCAAAGGTAGTTAATTGTGTACCTATTACTTCTTCATTAAAACTCATTTTAGCCACCTCTTTACCCCAATCTAACCCGGAAATTCCGAAATTCCGCATATGGCTTGATGATGGTAGGATTTGATACAGGCCTCTTGTAGGATGAAAACAGACAGGTTAATAAGAATTTCAAATATAGGTGCATTGAATTCATGTGATTTTCTTTTTTAGCTGCAAATGGATGAAATAGTGTCAATTTTAGAACTCTAGTCTGAGATGTACATTGCCCTCTGCAGGGAAGAATCGTTGAAATTTATGGGCAAGAAGCATCTGGGAAGACCACACTTGCACTTCACATCATCAAGGAAGCTCAAAAGCTTGGAGGTGTGTATTTAATTTGTGGTCTCATTCTTTGTATAGGAAGTTGAGACAATAATATATTCACTGACTTAGTTTGATAAGGAACACGGAAGATGCCATTTTGCTCATCTTTGTAAAACTGTGATCATCCACTGTACATAAACTAAATATTTTATGCTTTAATTTTGTTCTGTGTGTGTATAATATTGCGTAAGTAAATGAAGTTTTATAGAAGAGAAGGGAATTGCCACCAGTACATGAAGGTACACACAGTTGGAGCATATATCTATAGAAAACCGAAATTTCTGAATGGTAGAACATGAGACGAAATACAAAACTGATATCCATTGATTTAGGGATGAGAGGGTAATATAGTTTTATTTGGTGGACTCTCTAGGACCACACTATTTTCCCTCCATATATGCAACATAATACAGTGAGTGATAGCCTTCCAAATAGAGCTACTGTGATGCTTATTGAGTAACCGCAACAACATAGAGTACGGGTCTTCCACCCACTACTAACCTCAACCTATTTGCCAATATCTTAACTATCCCTTCACACACACTGCGAGTGTAACTTATTGGTATGAAATCTTTAATGAGAAGCTCTAGGTTTCTTCGGGGTTAGAGCAGTGGAGGCACTGAAACTTTTTGTAAAGGAATCAAGATCCTAAAAAATTCCTAGCAAACTGTTACAACGTCTCTCTCAAGGGCAGGCCTACGGACCTGGAAATTTCCATATTAACAACATTAGGGTCCCAAGTCTTATGACCATTCAAATCATGGAAAAACCTCAAAGATTCCTGTATCTGCAAATGGATGTTCCAACCAGCATGTTCCTCTGTATTACTAGATTGAAAATTTGAACCATCCCTACATGAAAACTTATTTCGTTCTAGCACCTGGTAAGAAATATTGAATGACTTCATGGTATCTGTTTTTTGTTCATTTCTTTCTATTTGTCTTCGTAGGAGCAAATCCCTATATGTGACTCATAGGGGTACTTGTTCCATATAACAGAGCTTGGTATTTTTTTTTATAGAAAAAAGTTACAATGAATGCAACTTACCTATAAGGCCTGCCATCTTCTTGACTCCTTCCTCGACAGAGACCATTTGCTCTTAATGAAATTGACTATTTAACCCAAAATTGCTTCAAAGCAAAGCACGTACAGAGAGTTATAATGTGATCTGGTATAGACCCTCATACTTGAACTTTTAGAACTTACTAACTACTCAGTGGAACAATGTAGTTGGTAATATCTATATCTTACTAAGAAGAGATGTTACTCTAACCATGCAATGTTAAGTTCTCTTTCTCCATTTGCCTCTGTCTCCTCTGTGTGTGTATCGTTTTGTATATTTTTTTATTATATAATTTATATATTTTGAGTATGAAATATGTGCAATTTTCTTGCATCTCCTTCACTCATGTGAAATTAAATTATTTAGTAAAATGTTATGTTAAGTGAACTGGGCTTTCGTATTTTCTAATCTTCCTTCCTATCATGAGAAGTCTCATACAAGTAAGATAGAAAATGTTTCTTTTAGTTTTCTCATAGGGGGAAAGCACATATATATATTAAGGGCAGTTAAAATCTTAGTGGTTCATCTCTTTTAGAAACTAGAAATGAAACCAATAGAAGGCATAATCACTTTCACCTAATCATTATGTTTTGATCTATTTCTCATTTATTTGGTTGTGATGTATGGGGCTGGTATATCATATGCCCCTGCTAGCCATTTGTTTAATTCTGATAATTATATTGTTCTTTATCGTCTCTTTTCAGTTCATTATTATAATTGCTTAACCAGACTGTCCTTTTGGCCAGGATATTGTGCGTATCTTGATATAGAGAATGCAATGGATCCTTCACTTGCAGAATCTATGGGTGTAAACACAGAAAACCTTCTTTTTTCACATCCCAATTCAGCTGAGAATGTGCTAAATGTGGTTGACACTCTGACTAAAAGTGGTTCTTTGGATGTAATTGTGGTTGATAGTGTAAGTGATTAAAACTAAATATGCTTGTGGTGTTATTCATTGGAGAATTTGCTTCTTTTGATGTTACTCTTTGTTGAGATTGGATATTTTGGATGTCTCTTACCAACATAGCTGCCCAGCTTTTGCTTTACTTTTTGTCCATGAAGAAAAGACACATCTGCCTGTTTTTAAACACCAGTAACTGCACCAAAAATGCTGATATATAGACAAACATATTATACATACATGGTAGTGGTGCTCAGCCCTCTGTTTGAGGGAGCCTTTGTCATTTGGCAAAGATATGCTATCATCAAGTTATGAACAGGAAAGGTGACATTGTCAAATTGTTGTATTTTAAATACCAATCAAAGAAGGTATATCCGTGGTGTGATTAGACAAACTAGGAACTGAAATGCTCTTTGACTTGTAACTAATGAGATATATAAAGATAAGTTAATTGAGTTGACTGTTGGATGTAAATTAGAGAGTTCATTATTGGACTTGCCCCTTCCTTTTCTTTAATGGGATGAATTTATGCTGCTGTGTTGTCATGGATGTAGATGATACTATTAATCATTTTAGAGTATTTCACGGATAAAGAAACTAACAATTATTGTTTGGGACTTTGATATTTCAGGTAGCTGCCCTGGTCCCCCAGTGTGAACTAGATGTTGTAATTGATGGTGCATACCGAGATGCACAGTCAAGAATTATAACCCAAGCACTACGAAAAATACATTCTTCATTATCCCGTTCTCGAACTCTTATCGTTTTTGTTAATCAGGTTATAGCCACCCTACTTGAACATTTTTACCTATTTATTGTCTATTATAAATTCTTTCTTTTAAGCTGCAGAAGGAGAAATGATGTTTACTATCTAATATTTTATTTTTGGGTATCCAGGTTAGATCAAGTCCAAGCGCAGGGCAAGATTTTGGACCTATGGATGAGGTTACTTGTGGTGGAAATGCCTTGAGATTCTATGCGGCAGTACGATTGAGAATAAAAAGGACACGGTTGCTTAAGACTGAGGATAAGGTAAATCTTTTATTAGTTTAGTAATGACAAGAATACATACAAGCTATCAAAGGTTATTTTGAGATATGCTCATTTTGTGAACAAATTTATTGATGTTATGCTGCGTTTAATGCTACTTGATGCTTCATGCTGTTGTGCTGTTGGTCTCTTTCGATCAGTCGAATCGCTGTTGGGCAAATATATTGGCATATCTGTTAAGACTATCTAATAGTCTGCAAAATGCCAGTTTCTTTGATGTTCTGAGCACTGTTTTAAAAAGCGTTGCCTAGGTGCGCCTTGAGGCGAGCATTTTGTTTAGCTAACTTACCATTTAACTTATGTGAAACCGCTGACGCTGTCAGATGCATTGCAAATCACAGCTGAGGTGCTGCAAATTGCAGCTGATGCGTAAGTGAGGCAAGGAAGAAGAGTGTTTGTGCCCTATTTCTTTTATTCAAAGCGCCGTTGTAGTGCCTTAGCTCAGGCTGGTTCAAAGTGAAACTTTAAAGGCTTAAAAAACAGCCTTTCATTATTCGAATTTTTGAAATGCTAAAGTTTCTTTTGCCACAACCTCTTCTTTCATCTCAAGTCCCACCTACTCAATACTAACAGCCTAAATATCCGTGTCAATCCCCAAGGTTTCAACTGCACAACCCCCTCTTCCCCTCCCAAGTTCCACTCAATTAATAAAGTGAGATGAATAAGTGCATTGTTTGTTTTTGTAACGAATATCATTTGACTGAATGAATATCTTGTGTGTTGGGATTGATTTTTATGCTTAATAACAATTAGTACTTATATTGAACTATTTTATATTATTTATGTATGTTTTTAATTAAAATAATACATGTTCGAAAAGGCAGATGCATTGCCTTACGGGGTTAAAAACGTCTTGCCCTTTAAAACATTGGTTTTGAGCAGTTGGAGTAGTAAAGAAGAGTACCACAATGCTGCTCTTTTTCATAATGCAAAACAATAAACTAATTTTTTAAGAAAACTGATAGGACAAAGAATGCCCGTCCTTAAAGGAGCAATCCTGAAACCAAAGAACAATAAATGGAATGCAATAGGGCTGCAAAGAGAAAGCAGTCAAATAAAAAGTTCGCTTCTGCAATTGAAGAATACTTTTGTCCGTGAATTTCAGCGTGTGCAATCTTGTGTCCTTCCCTGAAAGTTGAGTACCAAGAGAGCATGGTGTTGTCATTCCTCCACAGGTTAATGCGGATTAGGGCCACTTTTCGAGCATTTCGCTTGACAATTATGTAGATGTATGAAAAATTCTATTGCTTAGTATTAGGTTGAGCTACTTAGACTGGTGGTAAAAGCTCCTTAATGCATTGTGTGTGGCGCATTTACATTTCCATAAACAGATGCAGAACACTACGGATATTCAATTTATATGGTTACTGAAGTTTCCATCTTTCAGTTTACTCTTTACTTAAAAATTTTGCTTACCAGATTTTTTACTGTTTCCTTCTGAGGAATTCTGTTCTTTCATTTGATCATAAATTCCATCTTGTTATAGGTTACAGGTCTTGGGATTTCTGTGCAAGTGGTGAAAAATAAATTAGCACCTGCGATGAAGAAGGCTGATCTGGGGATACAGTTTGGGAGAGGCTTATGCCGTGAATCTGAGGTATTTCAGTTGGCTTGTGAGCATGGTCTCATTGCCAAAGAAGGAAGCAGTTACCTCATAGGACGAAAGGTGTTTAGTACTGAACATGCAGCTGAACAGTATCTGGCCAAAAATGATGCGCTTTTTGACAAAGCAGTTATGATCTTAAGGAAAATGATGTTCGAAAGATAGTCGTGTTATGGAGATCCCGAGTGAAGAGCATTATTCAAATGTGAAATTGAAATTGGAGGGCCCTAGCTACATCCGATGGCACAATGCTGCTTGAAGGATCTTTGTGATGACATTTGCAATGGAGTCCCTTCCTGTTTAGGAGGTAACATTTCTATTAAAGATTTGGAGGCTAAATGTGGCCCAATCCATTGACTTTGGAAGTTCCTTCCATCATCCATCACCTTGCAGTGATCATGATTCATATGCAAGTATGATCGAGCCGCTCTCTGGTGTGTCGGACAACTAAATTGCAGCAGTCCATTTGTACGTGTATATAGAAACTTGATTATATATGAGTTGGACTTTATTTTCTACATTGTTTATGAGAAGCATACATCTCGATGAAACTTTGCAGGTATCTCTGATTTTGAATACAAATCATCAGTTGCTAATTGCTATACAAGCTGACAGAAGGCATTGCGCATGCCCACACCCATTTTCTGATATAAAATCAAAGTGAATTCTAGCATCAGATGTCCATCTTTAATGCCTTCTCTGGTGTATTATCTTTTAGTTTTTTTTTTTTTTGGTTTTGAAAACAAAAGTTAATTACAAGGAGGATCCTCTCAGGATCTATAGTGCCTTCTATCATACAACTTTTTAGTAGAAACACTAAAAAGAGGCTTAGGGCCGTTTGGCATTGATTACTTAAAGAATAATAAGTGATTTTTTTAAAATTTTGAGAAGGCCAAATTGTTTGGTAAGATATAAGAAAAGAAAAGAAAGTAATAGTATTAATGATTTGATAATTTATCAATTGTATTGTCAATAATTTATCGAAATTTAATGATTTGATTTTTTTTTATAAAAAAATTAAGGATTTAATGAAATACTCCATTACTAAAGTACCTATTTGATGCCTTTTTAAAGTCTTTTTAACTACCATTGAACCCTCTAATGGTGTGTTTACTAATTAAGAATTGAAATTCTCATCAGGAATTGAATTGCACTTATGGAGAATTCCTGTGTTTACTTCACATTAAGGAATTGAAAAGTAAGTGAGGCCCACACAAAATTAGGAATTGAATTCCTGATTTTGGAGGAATTCAATTCTTGGGTGGAATGTGGTATTCTAATTCCCGGAGAACTAACCCATTAGGAATTCATCTTTTTTACCCATTACATCCTCACACAATTTTCAAAATTCCAAATTTATCATCTACTTTAATCCAACAACGAGGACATTTTAGTAATTAGTACAACTCCTACTCCAATTCCATATGGTTTAGTAAACAACTTCAATAGGAATCCGGAATCTAATTCTCCTCGATCCATATGGTTTAGACATCTTCAATAGGAATCCGGAATCTAATTCTCCTCAATCCATATGGAATATAATTCTTCTCAATCCATATGGTTTAGTAAACAACTTCAATAGGAATTTGGAATCTAACTCCCCTCAATCCATATGGTATGCATTAGTGAACATGCCATAAAGTCTTACTAAATATCAATTGTAATTTATTAAAATTTTCTTCTTTTTAATTTAGCAAGGGCAAAAAAATAACAAATATTAATATCTCAAGCAAATTGGATGCAGCATCAAAAAAGAAAAAAAACATGAAGAACCAAACCAAATGAAATGCAGCATCAAAAATAAAAAAAGGAGAAAAGTTAACCCTAAAAAAAAGGAGAAAAGCTTTTATTTGGGAATATGACCCGATCATAACCCTAAAATATTCCAAAATTTCAAGTTCTGCCAGGGTAGCAATTGAATTTAGGTATTGGTTTTACCTTTGAGGCCAGGGTAGTAACCGATACGGTTGAGTGCCATTTTTCCACATGGGGAATGATATGTTTTTGTATAATTGAGTGAAACGATTTTTTTTTGGTCGAAATCAATCATGTTCATTCAAAACCCATAAATGGGAAGGAAACAAACAAAGAATACAAAGCCAAAAAGGCCAGCTAAAGGAACAAGATGCCACAAACACAGAGAAGATTAAACTAAAACCAGTACAGTCTAGTATAATAGTCTTCCCCATCACAAAACGATGTTAATACAATGTTTGTCATCATGTCTCCGGAGGAAGTCGGCAATATACAGTTGTCAAGGATGAGCACAAACACCATCTCATCGCATGCCATTAGATTTATATTGTCTTTATTAACATCACGAAATTTGGAAGTCAAGCGTAAGCAATACGGATCGCAGCTTCTATAGACTGGTCTGGGCTTCAATTGTCTTATATATCCACCACAAGTTAATTAACTATAAGATGAGGCCAGACAATTATATTTGAAGTGTATGAAAGTGGATTTGAGACCTAAAGGGTTGTTGGCAAGTTCTTACTTCGTTAGGATTTTGATTTCTTACTATGTTAGAATTTTGGTTACTTACTCATTTATCTAGTTCTATTATAATTGAGATTTATTTCCTATTGTAATTTATATTTATTTTCTATTGCAATTCGAATTTA
Source organism: Prunus avium (assembly GCF_002207925.1). The sequence goes on from NW_018921292.1 coordinate 55,671, forward strand.
TTTCCTATTTTACTAAGGGTTATATTTCTTTATAAATACCTCCATATTGGAGAAGAATAAAAATATGAGCATATATGAGCATAATTGAATATTTGCCTTATTTTGTTTGACTTGGTATCAGAGCCAAGTTTTCTCTTGACCTGTGCTCGCATTCTCCTTGCAATTTAAGTGCTCTCCTCCCCTTCTCTTCAAGGGGAGAGGGGGAGTGAAAAAGATATGTTTATTAACGTATCCCCATTACCTTGACGTACTCCCATGAAAATATTGCCTATTTTTTGGACTTCGACGACCCCTTCTCTTCAGGGGGAGAGGTGGATTGAAGAGACGTTGTGTCTGCGTGAATTAGCTAAAGTTGATATGGAAGAAATGCTGTCACATTGTTGTTGTCGTTGTTGTTGTTGCTGCCGTTGATGTTGCCTTTGCTTGCTTCGCTTTCCGTTGCTTTGGTTGTGCCCTTTGCCTTGCCTTGCCTTTACTTTGCCTTTGCTTTGTCTTTACCTTCCCTTTACTTGGCCTTGCCCTATTTTTAGGGTTTGGTTTTGCCTTACCTACTGTCGTGTTCACAGAGTTTTTGTGTTATTTGCCGTGTTCACAAGGTTTCTGTGTTCTTTGCCTTACCTTTGCTGTGTTCACAGAGTTTCTTTGTTTTGCCTTATCTACTGTCGTGCTCACAGGGTTTCTGTGTTATGTTTTTATGTGTTCTTCTATGTGCCCTATTTGTTAGGGTTTGTCAGTTGTTTTACTCATGGTTTATGACAAGGCCTTCTCTACAGTTGTTCGATTGGTCAATGTCGAGTATGGTGTTCGATGACTCGCTTGTCAAGTTAGGCATGCGAAATATCTTTGCCCCAACTTGAGGGAGAGTGTTGGCGAGTCCTTACTTGGTTAGGATTTTGGTTCTTTACTATGTTAGGATTTTGGTTACTTACCCATCTATCTAGTCCTATTATAATTGAGATTTATTTCTTATTGTAATTTATACTTATTTTCTATTGTAATTTGGATTTTTTTCCTATTTTATTTAGGGTTGTATTTCTTTATAAATACCTCCATATTGGAGAAGAATAAAAATATGAGCATATATGAGCATAATTGAATATGAGTGCTGCTAAACAAACCCTAAAATTAACTGAGTATACCCTATGATCTAAATACACCCTAATATTTTAATCAAAATATAAAATTAACTAAGTACACCCTACTTTACTACCAAAATACCCTTAGTAGACCCTAATAAACTCTATCAAACAACACCCTATTTGGTATTCATGTTTTAGTTCAACAGTTTAATTAGCCAAGTGGTGTTTTCTTTCACACCACGACACTGCAATAGAGTTGCACATGAGGTGGCAGCCTATGTTTCTAGGATGGGTGGTAATCATGTCTGGGGATCAAGCAGGTCCAGCATGGGTCCTTAATATTTGGCTAGTGATGTAAACGATCTTATTCATCTTTAATAAATTAACCTGATGTTTTGACCCAAAAAAAAGGATGTACTAGTATAGTTACAATCGTCAGGAAGCTCACAATCATCCCTCCTAGAAGAAAGCCCTATCGACAACCCCCCATTCACCCAAACTTCCTTGGGTCTGCTCTTGCTTTTTCTGGGGTCACAAGCCTATTTCATTCTCCACAGGTTTCCCAACATGGTTCTTTCGCTTCCTCAGTACCCTAAATTTTGTTGAACACTAACAAGTCTCATAATGGTTGGAATTAGGGAAGCATTTTTCTTGCTTCGGCCTTTCATTAGGGTTGAATATGGTGAGTAGGGTGTACTTATTAAAATTATATTTGTTTCACAATTCAATATATCTTTTTTGGTCATTTTATTTTATGGTAAATTAGTAATTCAATAAATACTTTGGTCGTAGGGTGTACTCAGTTAATTTTAGGGTTCATTTAGCAGCACTCTTGAATATTTGCCCTACTTTGCCCTACTTCATTTGTAGCTCAAATCATTAAGAGTATTTATTATGTACTCAAGGTTTTAGATTAATTCGTTTAATTCTCCGTCCCATTATTACCTGTATAAAAGGAAAATTGGATTTGAGGCCATTGAAAGACTATTGGGTTTAGCCATGATTAAACAAGGCAACCCTCATGAAATATAATGCAAATTATTAAGCACAAAAATGCAGTAGAGAAAGATGGAAATGATTAATTAGCAAACACTTGACCAAGGGATTGACTATTCTTAGTCGTTGCAGGCCACTCTCTGATGTCTATAAATTAAAGAGCAAGAGGCAACATGGAGAGGCACACTTGCAATACTTCTTAGAATATCTATCTTTTCCTTATTATCATGGCTAAATCCAATTCATCAGTTGGTATTTCGATAGTATTTCTACTTGGGCTGCTGATGGCTAGCTTCGAAACAACAGGTATATATCTCTCGCACAAATGCACCCACACCCACACACAAACATCTGCAGGCATGCATGCCTGATGCACGCACATATGTAGACATGTATGCCTTATGTGTGTATATGTGTGTCTGCTCGTCTATGAATCGAGAGCTTCTCCAATAAGGATTTGTGTTAAGGACTAGTTGAAGAATTTTAATCTCAGCCATCCTTTAGATATATATATGTTAGTGAAATACATATTTTTGTTCATATGTATCATACATGCGATTCAATGGGTGAGATTAGAAGTCCTAACCTATGCTTAACATAAAATCTTTAATTAATGGAGAGAAACCCAAAGAACTTTACATTGGCTGAAACAATTCATACATTTTTTGAGCTCCTGTTTAAAATGATCCACATAGAAAATCGATCATAAAACCTCATTATAATTTCTTCTTCAATATTGCAGGAGCCCAAATTGGTGTATGTTATGGAATGCTTGGAGATCGTTTACCACCCCCATCAGAAGTCATTGCTCTGTACAAGCAAAATAACATCGGAAGAATGCGACTGTATGATCCAAACCAGGCTGCTCTAGCAGCCCTTAGAGGCTCTAATATTGAGCTCATGCTAGGCGTTCCAAATGACAACCTTCAAAGCCTTGCCTCAAGCCAAGCCAATGCAAATACTTGGGTCCAAAACAATGTGAGAAACTATGGCAATGTAAGATTCAAATACATTGCGGTAGGAAATGAAGTCAAGCCCTCAGACTCCTTTGCACAATTTCTTGTCCCGGCCATGCAAAACATTCAGAACGCAATTTCTAGTGCTGGTTTGGGAATTAAAGTTTCCACTGCCATAGACACTGGAGTGCTTGGAAAGTCCTTTCCTCCATCGAACGGAGAGTTCAAGTCCGAATATGGAGCACTTTTGAACCCAATCATCCGCTTCCTAGTGAACAACAGATCGCCGTTGCTGGTTAATTTGTACCCTTATTTCAGCTACAGCGGCAACACTCGTGACATTCGTCTAGATTATGCTCTTTTCACAGCTCCATCAGTTGTGGTACAAGATGGCCAACGTGGCTATCGTAATCTTTTCGATGCCATTTTGGACGCTGTTTATGCCGCTCTTGAGAAGGCGGGCGGAGGGTCTTTGGAAATTGTCATATCCGAAAGTGGTTGGCCATCAGCTGGTGGAACGGCAACAACAATTGATAATGCAAGGACTTATAACGCAAATCTGATTCAACATGTGAAGGGAGGGACTCCAAGGAAGCCCGGAAGGGCCATAGAAACCTACATCTTTGCCATGTTTGATGAGAACAGAAAGAACCCTGAGTTGGAGAAACATTGGGGGCTGTTTTCACCAAGCAAACAGCCGAAATACCCAATCAATTTCAACTGAGTAGCTAGGCAAGAGTAGTTGTGGTTAGCAATCTAACCACCAATAAAACTGCAATAAATAGGCTGTCATGTATCGCATCACGTGTACGCAAATAATGCTCACATAGAGCAAATAATCTTATAAAATTACCGTAACTTAAAATATTATGTCTTTTCTTGGCAATATTGATGTATTATAAGTCCCATTATAATCTCATTATGTTAAGAGCCTATTAAAGACAAATTGCAGATATAAGCTTAGTCAAGTTGGATTAGGGGATGTGCTCCCTACTTTACCCCGAGTTTAAATCCTTCTTCCCATAATTTAGAATAAATTAAAATAAAATATTGCTTGTATAAAAAAAGACATTATTTAAGTTGAGATAGATATCAGTGGGTTATTTCGTAAAGGAATATGCCCCATACTTTCCCGACTTTTCTCCCATCTTTTTTGTCTAACCTATTTTACACTTGATAAAGACTACTCCATTAACTCCCTTTCAATTTTCTGTACCCATTCTATTATGCCAACTGTAATTTCTTTGTAAAAACCAGCACTGCTTTCGTATTGCCCCATCTTGTATAGTTGACTTGTCCTTATTAGGTTTACTTGGACTTTCTTATTTACAATTACAATATAAGAGATTTACATTAACACCTTTGAGGTTTTCGGTCTTTTCACAAAACTCCCTAAGGTTATTAACCTCAATAAATGCATGTGCAATTAATCTCAAAAACTAACAGTCATTTGGAGAAATTTTTATATATATAAAATCATCAATATTAAAACGAAAAATCAATGAAAATGGATTTTGGGAAAACAATTTAAAACTTCAAGGGCTGGTCGTGTAATTTCTGAAAACCTCAAGAGATTTTGTGAAAAAATTGAAAATCTCAGGAGTTGTTGATATAAATAACTCAAAATATAACCCTCCTGCGCTCTCAAAGAGCCGAATACATGTTGAACTATTACCCTAAATTGGTGGTCTCAAAATTACTTAATCAAAAAAGTACAGTAATTTATGTGGTTTTCTTGTCTCATAAGGTACGCGAGAGCGATGTTCGACCCTCTCTGTTTACACCATAATCAACCGAGCATATCCAGCATCAAAACGACTGGCACCAAGGTAGACATGCCTTCTCCCCTACTAAAATGCCCCAAAGGGACACACAGACAAATCCCTAGAAAGTGAATGACGTCATCACCTTCTAACATGCCGAAAGAAGACACTCTCCTAAAACGGCAACCAATTGCCGAAGCTCCCAACTACCGAACCTAATTTCCAGGGACACATGTCGCCTCCGCAACAGCTTGCACAAAGTCCCACATCGAAACTTTGTGCAAGACTCCCATTTTCACTTCCCTATAAATGGGGAACAGTGCCCAAGTAAAAAGGGTAACTATTTTCTCACCTTTACTGTTACTCTGCCAAAATTACCACACATAGCTGACTTAAGCATCGGAGAGCCTTCGGCAGGCACCACACCAGTGTCCGAAGCTTGACAACTGCTTCTTCCTCTTTGTCTTCTGCAGGTCCTCCAAATACCGAAGGTCCTCACCTTCTCCCCTGCTGAAGATTCAATCCTCCTTACCTAAGTTGACCGTCTCAAAAAGAGCATCAATAGTTTGGCATCGTCTGTGGGAAACTGACTTCTAAATCCCACCTCCCTCTACCAATTCCGCTGGCTCCCTCATCCATCACGCCCCGTCGTGTCTTCTACCCCCCACACTCTGCCATACCAAGCGAGGCCAGCCTTGATACCCAGCACCTTACCCCTCGTGGAGAGTCATCCCGAAAGAAGCCTTCGGCCGATGCACACCTCCAGGCCGAGGTGAAGCACCTTCGTGCCAGTGTCACGAAGATGACAAAGAACTATGAACACCTTCATACCAAGAATGTTGAGTTGGAGCACGACTGACGAGCCCTAAAGCTTAATTGGGAGAACGCTCGCCACCAGTTCGTTCAGCAAGATCTCACCCAGGGTGTTGAACACACCCAGCCGAACCAACCAGTCGTCTCCCGTTATAGCGCCCCCATTCAATCTAGGCCTAACAAAGGCAAATGCCATCTTCATCCAGAGACAACCAAATCGCGGCTTCTCCATATCTCCCAACCGAAGGATCAGCCCCATGTCCCGACCAAGATCTACAAAGATTGCAAGGACCGTATCTAGGAGCTTCGACCAAGGCCTATTCCTATTCCCGTCGACCTTAGCGACCCACATGTGACACACCTCGACCCCCTACCGAAGCCCACCCGCTTACCCACCAAGGAGGGCACGGGGGACTTGGACGACTGGGAATCTTATCATCCCGAGGATTGGGAGCCTTACCACACCGAAGCGTTCGAGGAGTGGGAAGCTTAGCCACCTCCTACCCACGCAAACCACAAGCCTTCGGCACTCGGTGCTCTCCCTCATGCCGACCCTGCAATGAGACTTCTCTTTGAGAAAGTCCGACGTCTCGAAAGTGAACAGCATCGCAATCATCAACCCCTCTGGACGAAGCCGCGCCTTGGCCCCTTCACTGAGTGCATCCTCAACTATCGTCAAGACAAAGACATTTAGCACGAGCAAGGAGGATCCCAGTAATTTATGTGGTTTTCTTGTGTCGCAATCATCAACCACCTGCCGAAGCTCCCAACAGCCGAACCTAATTTCCAGGGACACGTGTCACCTCCGCAGCAGCTTGCACAAAGTCCCACATCGAAACTTTGTGCAAGACTCCCATTTTCACTTCCCTATAAATGAGGAATAGTGCCCAAGTAAAAAGGGTAACTATTTTCTCTCATTTACTGTTACTCTGCCAAAATTACCACATAAAGCTGGCTTAAGCATTAGAGAGCCTTCGGCAGGCACCACACCGGTGTCCGAAGCTTGACGACTGCTTCTTCCTCTTTGTCTTATGCAGGTCCTCCAAATACCGAAGGTCCTTACCTTCTCCCCTGCTGAAGATCCAATCCTCTTACCTAAGTTGACCCTCCCAAAAAGAGCATCAACAGTTGTTATATTTGAGACTAGTTGGCCATCAGCTGCTGAAATAGCCACAACAATTGATAATGCAAGGACTTATATATCAAATTTGATTCAACATGTGAAGGAAGGGACTCCAAGGAGGCCAGGAAGGCCCATAGAAACTTACATCTTTGCCATATGTTTGATAGCTAATAAAAGATTGAGAAACACTGGGGGCTCTTCTCCCCCCAAAACAGCCTAAATACCAAATCAATTTCAATTGATTAGCTGTAGGTAAGTTTATTGTGACAATAAAAGGGAAGTTGTGGTTGCCAACAATATAACTAATAAAAGATTTTCTTTTGTCACAAGTACCCAAAAAACAGCTCATATAGAGCAAATAGTCTTAATAAGAGATTGTACGAATTATAATTGTATGTATTCTTTGGTAGTTTCACGTATTACAATTTACAGCTGTCATTGTATCCAAGATTGTACGAATTATAATTGTATGTATTCTTTGGTAGTCTTAAAGTTAGTCGGATTTCTTATTAGGCGAGTAAAGTTTTGTCAAGGATAATTGTTGTGAATTGGTTCATCCATGGTTTCTAAATTCTAAAAGGTTTTTGCCCTTCCAAATTCTGTCCAATTCGACATGTCAATAATATTAACCTCGAATTTGTAATTTTACATTGAAAACTCAATATATATATATATAAGTTAAATTAAACTATGTAAATATGCCCTTTAGGGAAGAATGTCTTAGAGTTGACCTCCTCAAAAATAATCTCCTCACAAGAACAGTGTCCAAAAAAGAGGCTTTCATATCAAAGCGAGGTCCAAGGCATATGCCTTGCCTTTGGCCCGGCCCAATATTTTTGAAGACAATCCAACATTTATAATAACCGTATTTCTTTTAAATTTTTTTATTTTTGGTTCAACGACTAGAAGTACTCTTTCTATTTCCCACTATTTTTTTAATTTTATTTTTGAGTCCACCTCTCTGTGTTCATGATGATTGTCTCCTAAACGCACAGGACTTGGTGGAATATTCTGCGATTCACAATGCATCAGGGAAAGTTTATGTATATATACTTTTATGTTTTACTTTTTTTTAAAAAGGTCCATAAGCCAAGCTTTATTTTTATTATTTTTATTATTATTTGAATACAAACGATGGTCTAAATTACAGGGAATGATGGTTTCTCAAGCACACACACAATTAAAATGCCATTATGGTTCGAACCTGAGACCTCTGATTTACAAGTCAAAAACATTATTCCACTGGACTAGGCAGACTAAGCTTTATTGATCTAAGGCAAGAGTACAAGGCAAAATCCACAGGCAAGAAGCCTAACTAACTACTAAAAACCATATTAGGCTAATTAGCCGTAATCGTTGCCAAAAATGCCAAATGAGCCATCAGATGGTGGTTGGCTATCTACTCGATATTTCAAGTCATTTAAACGTAAGAAAGGAGCAACATATATGCTCCTGGACCATTAAGTCAAGTCTATGTAGTCGGTCAATGCAACTTATAGTGCTTAGAGTTGTTCTTTCTTATTTGTATTGCTAATAATCATGGCTTGCTTGACTATTAGATCTATTTCAGAAATTTTTGTTATCAGTTTTGGTCCACAATTAATGCATCCTCACCCAACAAATAACATTCTACAGCTATATACATAAAACACATAAACACTAAGTATGAACACGTAAAACCCTACGGCCATGTTTGGTGCTTATAATTGGATTGAAATTGATAATTCACAAGATTCAAGCTATGTTGAAGTCAGAAATGAAGGTAGAATTGAAGAACTTTTCTTTGTGTGGGCATTAAAAGAGATTAGTTACAAGGTGTATATGTGGGGATTATCAATGGCCCAATACCTTCAATTTGTACAAGATTTGAAAGTTTGCCTCAATTTCTTCCTTTAACATATACATCTTAAATCGAGTGAGCTATCCTATCCAATCCAATCCAATCATAGACACCATATGTGCCCTCCGTATACTCATACTATATGAAGGAACAAATCAAAATGTGTACATCTATATGCATAGACTATATGGTGTTCTATGAAATAGTTTCCACATATAGAAACGTTTGTCTAAATTAAAAGCTTCAATTTTGCATAGTCTACACGCACATTAGTAATGGAGAGTGGAGCCTACAAATTAAGACGTGGTTAGAAGACTATAGATATCATGAACACAAATACAGTTGAGTCTCCACCACTCACATGTCTTTGTGGAAGAAAAGTCTAATAGGGTGTGTTTCGAGCAGTACCGTGCTATAATTAATGCAACGTTTTCTGCAAGCTATACCAAAATTTTGTAATTTCTTGGTGGAATATTTTAATTTCCGGTCCATTGAGTGCATCTTTGAGTCTGTGGCTCCATCTATAAAGAGGGAACCTCAGAACTTGGAGAAGCAGTGCCTCTTTCCTTCTCAGCTTACTTCAACTTTCGACCTGCAAAAATTTGCACAATGGCCAAGTCAAATGTAGTTGGCAAAAGCCCTTCCATGGTTTCCATAATGCTGCTTTGTGGTCTGCTAATGGCTACCCTTGCCACAACAGGTTGTCTACTTTCTCACATAGACAAGAAATAGGAAGATAGAAAAACATGGGAATATATTATTTTGTGCTTTTTCTTATTATTTAAATTATTGTTGATTGTTTCTTTAATTCTATTAAATTATTATTTTTTTACTTGATATAAATGTAAAACATGCACATCACCGGAATTTTGTCAAAAAATTCTCTTAAATTGTAGTATAGATATATACACGTATACCTTGTACATGCATGACTTCCAAGTTTGTAGTGCCTTAGCATACTTTTGTTTCGTCCTCTATGTATATATGTACTTAATTTTTTCAGCGTATATGGATGCTATAAAATTTCTATTCATAAAACGAAAATAAGAAAAACTGACATATATATATATGAATCCGATCATGCAGAAGCAAGGATTGGTGTTTGTTATGGAACACTTGGAGACAACTTACCTCCACCAAGAGAAGTAATAGCTCTATACCAGCAATACAACATCCAAAGAATGAGGCTCTATGCTCCTAACTTTGACGCACTCCAAGCCCTCCAGGGCTCCCCAATTGAGCTCATTCTAGGTGTAGAAAATGAGCGCCTTGAAGAAATTTCTTCTAGCCAAGCCAGTGCAGATGATTGGGTCCAAAAGAATGTCCAAAGCTATAGCAATGTCAATTTCAAATACATTGCGGTTGGAAATGAAGTAGATGCCGTAGGTCCTCGAGCACCCTTTGTTGGCCCAGCAATGGACAAAATTCAAAATGCAATTTCTAAGGCTGGTCTTGCGAACAAAATCAAAGTCTCCACTGCGGTTCACCCTGTAATTCTTGGAAAATCCTTCCCTCCATCAGAGGGCTCATTCCGGCAAGACTATCGTCCATTTCTGGATCCGATCATCAGCTTCTTAGTGCGAAACAAATCTCCGTTACTCTTTAACATGTACCCGTATTTCAGTTACATTTACGATCGCAAGGATATTAAACTTGAGTATGCTCTTTTTACATCTCCCTCAGTTGTAGTGAATGATGGGCAGCTAGGGTATCAAAACCTGTTTGATGCACTCTTGGATGCGGCTTACTCAGCATTAGAGAAGGCTGGAGGAGGTTCTTTGGAAATCGTCGTATCAGAGACTGGTTGGCCCTCGGCTGGCGGGGATGGGACAGTGACAACGACGGAGAATGCTAGAATTTACAACTCAAATTTGATCAAGCACGTGAAGGGAGGGACGCCAAAGAGACCTGGAGGCCCCATAGAGACTTATATATTTGCCATGTTTAATGAGAATCAGAAACTTGGAGAAGAGACTGAGAAACACTTTGGGCTGTTCTTTCCAAACAAACAGCCTGTATATCCCATTGATTTCAATTAAGGGTCTAGTGTTCTAAGGGTACTTGTAACCCTAAATAAAAGCTAAGTGTCTTCTTATGTATGGGCAAGTTTTTTATTTATTTATGAAATCTAAGGCAAAAGCCAAATGTCTTGTGATGTATCCAGGGGGAATATATAATGATGAAGGATTTACAGAATTTACTACTTAGAAGATGAAGTTTACTAGGTTTTTTTGTGTGGCCAAAGTTAGAAAGAGGGAAGGGAAAAACTAACACACACGGGTACCATGAAAACTTGAATTCAGAACCACTTGAGAGCACTTCAAAGGCCTGGGCTAATCCAACAACCCCATTGGTGAAGTTTACTAGTTCAGTAGGTTCTTTAGGAAGTAAATTTCAATCATATATATATATATATATATATATATATA
>NW_018921292.1:82057-95472 GCF_002207925.1 Prunus avium
ATACGCTATACTACCGAACGGCTCGTGCACTTGCGAGTATCACAAGTTGAGGATGCAGCTGAATCCATTTTGGTGCAGCTGTATCTACGCACAGCCCACAAAAAAATTTGGTGTTGGCCAAAGCTAGGCTACAATTGGCCTAGTTGGAGGGCTAAGGCTACTTAGTTAGACCGAAGACTAAGCCCGTATGTGTAGAGAAACTCGCCTAACCCTTGATGACATTGCCCAATTTTTGTACTAGTTACACTTCCTATCAATAAAATCCTATCGCTATTCTCCAAAAAAAAAAAAAAAAAACTAATATTCAAATGGTATACTGATGATAGATAATAGAATTTGACATTTATCTTCCAATTTTATCCTAATCTTCGTCAACCACTATATCATTTGTTCCATTATAATTCATTCCTTTATCATGGAAGACAAAAATAAATTATAAAATTGTCAAGATGAGCACCGATGACGAACTAGAAATTAACAGATTAATACATGCTCTTCTTCTTCCGTTTTTTTTTTTTTTTTAATTGATGAGCACCGATGGTGTATCCAAATCCTAACTGGAAGTTCGTCAAATAATTGTATTGGTTTTGTATCAGAACCCTAAAATATTCCAAAATTTCAAGTTCTGCAGGAATATTGGATTGGCTTGGCTAAAATTTCTATTGGTTTTGCCTTTGAGGAATATTGGGTACGTACGTAGCAATTGAATAATAGCAACCGATGCGGTTGAGGAAAAGGTCAAAGAGAGAAGCAAACCTTTCTCAAAGCTCACGTCTACCTTACTGCTTAATTTGACTGAATTTTTTCATTTTCCTCTTTCAAGACAAAATGAGGGAAACAATCCCTAGTGTTGGTTTTAACAAGGAATTTAGGTTCTTTATTAGATTCAATTCGTGCATCATAATAAGGTATATTTGAGTTATTTTATTATAAAGTATTAATGAAGAGTAAACCATTAGAAGAGTAAAAGCCAACATGTTTTTAAAACAAGAAGAATAGTAGCTGACAATTTTGACAGTTTAATATTTCGGTAAGAGATGCTGTTATACATTTTACAGTATTAATTAATAGTTACTTTTTATTGTTTAGATCGTGGGGAAGGATATGTTTTTTTGTAATTGAGTGAAACGATGTTAACACAATGTTTGTCATCATGTCTCCGGCGGAAGTCGGCATATATGCAATGTACCTAACTTTGAGTCTCATTTTTCCACATACAATTGTCAAGGATGAGCACAAATACCATCTCATCGCATGCCATTAAATTTATATTGTCTTTATTAACATCACGAAATTTGGAAGTCAAGCGTAAGCAATACGGATTGCAGCTTCTATAGACTGGTCTGGCCCTACTCACCCACTGACCAAGGGATTAACTATTCTTAGTCCCCGATGTCTATAAATTAAAGAGCAAGAGGCAACATGGAGAGGCACACTTGCAATACTTCTTAGAATATCTATCTTTTCCTTATTATCATGGCTAAATCCAATTCATCAGTTGGTATTTCGATAGTATTTCTACTTGGGCTGCTGATGGCTAGCTTCGAAACAACAGGTATATATCTCTCGCACAAATGCACCCACACCCACACACAAACATCTGCAGGCATGCATGCCTGATGCACGCACATATGTAGACATGTATGCCTTATGTGTGTATATGTGTGTCTGCTCGTCTATGAATCGAGAGCTTCTCCAATAAGGATTTGTGTTAAGGACTAGTTGAAGAATTTTAATCTCAGCCATCCTTTAGATATATATGTTAGTGAAATACATATTTTTGTTCATATGTATCATACATGCGATTCAATGGGTGAGATTAGAAGTCCTAACCTATGCTTAACATAAAATCTTTAATTAATGGAGCTAAACCCAAAGAACTTTACATTGGCTGAAACAATTCATACATTTTTTGAGCTCCTGTTTAAAATGATCCACATAGAAAATCGATCATAAAACCTCATTATAATTTCTTCTTCAATATTGCAGGAGCCCAAATTGGTGTATGTTATGGAATGCTTGGAGATCGTTTACCACCCCCATCAGAAGTCATTGCTCTGTACAAGCAAAATAACATCGGAAGAATGCGACTGTATGATCCAAACCAGGCTGCTCTAGCAGCCCTTAGAGGCTCTAATATTGAGCTCATGCTAGGCGTTCCAAATGACAACCTTCAAAGCCTTGCCTCAAGCCAAGCCAATGCAAATACTTGGGTCCAAAATAATGTGAGAAACTATGGCAATGTAAAATTCAAATACATTGCGGTAGGAAATGAAGTCAAGCCCTCAGACTCCTTTGCACAATTTCTTGTTCCAGCCATGCAAAACATTCAGAACGCAATTTCCAGTGCTGGTTTGGGAATTAAAGTCTCCACTGCCATAGACACTGGAGTGCTTGGAAACTCCTTTCCTCCATCAAACGGAGAGTTCAAGTCCGAATATGGAGCACTTTTGAACCCCATCATCCGCTTCCTAGTGAACAACAGATCGCCGTTGCTGGTTAATTTGTACCCTTATTTCAGCTACAGCGGCAACACTCGTGACATTCGTCTAGATTATGCTCTTTTTACAGCTCCATCAGTTGTGGTACAAGATGGCCAACGTGGCTATCGTAATCTTTTCGATGCCATTTTGGATGCTGTTTATGCCGCTCTTGAGAAGGCGGGCGGAGGGTCTTTGGAAATTGTCATATCCGAAAGTGGTTGGCCATCAGCTGGTGGAACGGCAACAACGATTGATAATGCAAGGACTTATAACGCAAATCTGATTCAACATGTGAAGGGAGGGACTCCAAGGAAGCCCGGAAGGGCCATAGAAACCTACATCTTTGCAATGTTTGATGAGAACAGAAAGAACCCTGAGTTTGAGAAACATTGGGGGCTGTTTTCACCAAGCAAACAGCCGAAATACCCAATCAATTTCAACTGAGTAGCTAGGCAAGTGTAGTTGTGGTTAGCAATCTAACCACCAATAAAACTGCAATAAATAGGCTGTCATGTATCGCATCACATGTACCTAAATAATGCTCACATAGAGCAAATAATCTTATAAAATTACCGTAACTTAAAATATTATGTCTTTTCTTGGCAATATTGATGCATTACAAATCCCATTATAATCTCATTATGTTAAGAGCCTGTTAAAGAAAATTGCAGATATAAGCTTAGTCAAGTTGGATTAGAGGATGTGCTCCCCACTTTGCCCCGAATTTAAATCCTTCTTCCCATAATTTAGAATAAATTAAAATAAAATATTACTTGTATAAAAAAAGACATTATTTAAGTTGAGATAGATGTCAGCGGGTTATTTCGTAAAGGAATATGCTCAATACTTTCCCGACTTTTCTCCCATCTTTTTCGTCTAACCTATATTACACTTGATAAGGGCTACTCCATTAACTCCCATTCAATTTTCTGTACCCATTCTATTATGCCAACTGTAATTTCTTTGTGAAAACCAGCACTACTTTCGTAATTATATACTAGGTATTGCCCCATCTTGTATAGTTGACTTGTCCTTATTATGTTTGCTTGGACTTTCTTATTTACAATTATAATATAAGAGATTTACATTAATACCCTTGAGGTTTCTGTCTTTTTACAAAACTCCTTAAGGTTTTAAAAATTACATGAACACCCCTTGAGGTTTTAGATTATTTTCACAAAACCCATTTTCTTGTTTGTCCAAAAATTGATGATTTTATTTTAAAACAAATTATGCAAATGACAAAATTAACCTCAATGAATGCATATGCAAAATCAATAACAGGACCCGCCCCGAATTCCTCGGAATCTGGGACGAATTCCGTGATATTTCCGACATCATCCCGATGTCGGGCTCACATACTAAAGAACGAGGCTTTCTGTCGAAATTTCGACAGAGTCTCCCCTGAAAATTGGACTTTTCCCAAAATTTTCAACCTGTTAAAAAAACACATTTAAAACACCAATTGGTAGCATGCATAGGTTAACCATCAAGTAGTTTACAAACTAGGCCTCTTGCTTTTCAAATCAAACCCTAGAACAGGCGATAACAGAGCAATCTAAGAATTTCGTTTTACTAACGATAAAAAGTTTAACAGAACAGTAACGAAACCAAACTTATCCTACATAAGCTCGAGGTTCGGAAACTCAGGGCTCGGCTCTGCTGCTCAGCTCAGTCAACTACTGTCTGGGGGGCACAAAACAGAAAGCGTGAACAAAAACAAAGTTTGATTTATCTTGCAAAACAACATACTAACCCCACCATTTGGAAAATAATGCCAAAACATGCATTTGATATCATAATTACGAAATCAAAGTCGACTCAACATATTCTCACTTTCCCGAGAACATATGATCATAACCAAAACAAATCATTTTGACTCCAACCCAAAAGTTACCGAATAACATCCTTATTAACATTATAGGTGAGAATACTTTTAAGATACTCCCTTTATATATATATAGGATAGTGTCACACCGACTTGAGTACTAGGGAAACAATCCAACAAGGGATTGTTTGACTAGCCCGCATGGTTCAACTTTCTGCCCTGCGTCTAGGGATGAGCTGTCTCACTCGGGGACTAACACTCTACAGCACACACGCATGAAAAACTTCAAACCGCCGATCAAGACTTATACCTACATGAAGAGCACATAAAGTGAAGCAACTTTTGTTCTTGGACCTACCCCAAAAAGTCACCGGAAGTGGCCGGAATCGGGGGTCGAAACAGGCCAAAACTTTCATCGCTTATTTTCGTTTGAAAACGCAGAAATTTCTCCTAAATACCACAACCAGTAGCTAGAAAACACTGAAGGGATAAGAAAATATACCAAAATCGCAAGATTTGGTGGTCGGAATCACCTGAACGAGCTTCGTGAATTTTACGTAAAAACTAGTCGATTTTTTGACGTTTTCCAGCGACGGCAGCGGCAGATCGCGGCTGGGATGGGGTGGGGCTTTTAAAGGGAGGAGAGGCAATCCTTTTGGGACCAGTGCAGCCAAGAATGGCGGCGTGTGGCGGCGATGGTGGCTCTTGGAGCCATCAGCTGAACCAAAAAAAACGAGAGGGGGGGTCTGTTATGCGGAGAGAGAGAGAGAGAGAGAGAGAGAGAGAGAGTGTGTGTGTGTTTTAGATATTTAAAAAACCATTTTTGAAAAAATTACGGTTATGCCACTGAGTGTAATTTGATCGTAACTTCTTCGTTACAACTTTGATTCGAACCCACTACGTGTCTACGGACTCATCTCGGTACGATCTACGTAAACGTACGAGTCAATTCCCCAAAATTCTTCCGGATTAAAAAGTGACCAAATTACCCCTACTCCGAGAGCAAAATTGTAAATTCATATTTATTATAATTACATAATTTAAATGGATAATTAAGTTAGGGCCGAGGTGTTACAATCGAAGAAATTTTTTTATATATAAAATCATCAATATTTGGATGAAAAATCGACGAAAAAGGGTTTATGTGGTTTTCTTGTCTCATAAGGTACGCGAGAGCGATGTTCGACCCTCCTTTGCCACCTCATATCTCTCAACATCTTCTCATCTTGTCACGTATTTTCTGTTTCTCTTAAGAAACTTTGGGTTAAAAGAATAAAAACACATTTAATTTAAGTTTATTAAATGAAAAGAAGAAAAGTACAAGGAGAACCAGAAAACAAAACTCCCCGAAGGCAGGCTTGGCCTCATGGTGAAAGTTCAACCAAGACGATAGTTATGACACATAACAAATCTTTGTTACAGAAATCCCACTCTAAACGCAGGAGCCTCATCCCACCAACAAAACCAAGAAACAGCCCTGCCATGATTAGCCAAGGCCCTCATTATAGTCTCACAAAAGATACCAAAAGAACCAGAATGCATCAGCAAAAGACGGAATTTAAACAAACAATTGTGGTTGCAACAATATAGCAGTTGAAATTGGACCCTCCTGTAAAGAGATCTTCAGCAGGTGCAAATCTCTTTCTCATCTCTATAAATTAAGGAGCAAGAGGCAGCCTAGAGAGACGTACACTTAGAATATCTTTTAGAACATTAGATTTTTCTTACCATGGCTAAATTGAATTCGTCAGTTGGCAGAGGCCCTTCTCTGATTTCCATAGTAGTTCTACTTGGGC
Organism: Prunus avium; assembly: GCF_002207925.1. Next base: position 88,165 of record NW_018921292.1, read on the forward strand.
AGCTGGTGGTGGCTAGCTTAGCAACAAACAAACACACAAAAGTACACGCAGGTATGCATACTTGATGTTTATGTCTATTAATTACACTCTGCATCACCTTCTCATTTTGGGTCAATGACACTTTTGGTTATTGTCTTTTAGAAATTGACAAAAACAACCATAAAGTTACGAATCGTTAAGTATATGATTGGCTCCTCTGTCGATCTAACTGCCAATTTAGCTTTTGTTTTTCTAGCGTATCATTTATCTGACCGATTTTCTTATAACTCGTGATTAACGATAGCCAATGCAAATTGTTAGATGCAACAAACCACGTTTGATTACAAGTTAAGTTTGCATTCCTAATCAATCTCACATGTAAGCAATATTAATTCCTTTTTCAATTTAGGTGCTCCAATTGGTGTATGTAATGGAATGGTTGGCGATGACCTACCACCCCAAGCAGAAGTTGTTGCTCTCTACAAGAAAAATAACATCCCAAGAATGCGACTTTATGATCCAAACCCAGCCGCACTAGAAGCCCTTCGAGGCTCCAATATCAAGCTCTTGCTAGGCGTACCAAATGAAAACCTTCAATACATTGCCTCAAGCCAAGCCAACGCAAATGCATGGGTCCAAAACAATGTGAGAAACTATGCCAATGTGAAATTCCAGTACATTGCCGTAGGAAATGAAGTCAAGCCTTCAGACTCCTTTGCACAGTTTCTCGTCCCAGCCATGCGAAAAATTCAGAAGGAAATTTCTCTTGCTGGTCTTGCAAAGAAAATTAAAGTTTCGACAGCCATCGACACTGGAGTACTTGGAGAGACCTTTCCTCCTTCGATAGGTTCATTCAAGTCTGAGTATGACGCACTTTTGCATCCCATCATCCGCTTCCTAGTGAACCACAAATCGCCATTGCTTGTTAACTTGTACCCTTATTTTGCTTACAGTGGCAACACTCAAGACATTCGTCTTGATTATGCTCTTTTCACAGCTCCATCAATTGTGGTACAAGATGGGAAATTTGGTTATCGTAATCTTTTCGATGCCATGTTGGATGGTGTTTATGCTGCTCTTGAGAAGGCTGGTGGAGGGTCTTTGAAAGTTGTTATATCAGAGACTGGTTGGCCATCAGCTGCTGGAACAGCCACAACAATTGATAATGCAAGGACTTATATATCAAATTTGATTCAACATGTGAAGGAAGGGACACCAAGGAGGCCAGGAAGGCCCATAGAAACTTATATCTTTGCCATGTTTGATGAGAATAGAAAGACCCCAGAGCTTGAGAAACACTGGGGGCTCTTCTCCCCAACAAAACAGCCTAAATACCAAATCAATTTCAATTGATTAGCTATAGGTAAGTTTATTGTGACAATAAAAGGGAAGTTGTGGTTGCCAATAATAAAAGATTTTCTTTTGTCACAAGTACCCAAAAAACAGCTCATATAGAGCAAATAGTCTTAATAAGAGATTGTACAAATTATAATTGTATGTATTCATTTTTACTTGCATATGCAAATTCATTTTTAATTACTGCAATAGAAACGTCCTAGCTCTTAGTTTAGTTATATTTTCTCTCCCAATGTTAGAAAAGATTCCGAATTCAAATCCGTTTAAGATATAATACTGCAATATGTAAACTTGTGCTATAAAAAGTAAAACCGCTATCCTTACAACATGCCGTTGTATTGACACATATTTCTAGACAGATACATAACATAAAGTCTTGCGGTTGCCTTTACTAGGGCTGCAAGTAATCTTTTATTTATGGTTAAATTCCATACGAAAGCTCCCTTGATCTCAGGATACACTGAGTTCACATTCTTAATTGAAATCAATGGAATATTTAGGAGTTTTGTCGGGTAAAAAGAGCCCCCAGTGTTTCTCAATCTCCGGCCCTGTTTTTTGATCCTCATTAAACATGGCAAAGATATAAGTCTCCACAGGGCTTCCAGGTCTCTTCGGAGTCCCGCCCTGCACATGCTTAACCAAATTTGAGTTGTAAGTTCTCGCGTTCTCTTTTGTGGTCACTTGGCCATCGCCACCTTCCGAGGGCCAACCACTCTCCGATACGACAAGTTTCAAAGAACCGCCTCCGGCTTTCTCTAATGCTTCATAAACTGCATCCAAAATTGCATCAAACAGATTTTGATATCCAAGCTGACCATCCTGTTCCACAACTGACGGAGATGTAAAAAGTGCATAGTCCATGCCAATAGTCTGACGATTTTGAACGTAACTAAAATATGGGTACACATTAACAAGAAATGGAGATTGATTGGCCACCAAAAAAGCAATGATAGGATCAAGAAACTGTCGATATTCAGGGTTGAAGAAGGCTTTTGACGGCGGGTAGGATTCTTTGAGAATCGCGGTGTAAAACGCGGTGGAGACTTTAATTTGGGTTGCAAGACCGGCGGCAGAAACTGCTTTTTGAATATTTTCCATTGCAGAAGCAACAAACGGGGCTAATGGACCTTTGGGATCTATTTCGTTCCCAACCACGATGTATTTGAAATTGACATTTCCGTAAGTTATGACATTACTTTGGATCCAAGAATCTGCGCTGGCTTGGCTAGAAGAGATGTCTTTAAGGCCTTCGTTGGGTACATCGAGCATGAGCTCAATGTTGGAGCCTCTAAGGGCTTGAAGAGCCTGTGGGTTAGGATCATAGAGCCTCATTTTTTGGATGCTATATTGGTTGTACATAGAGATTACTTCTTGTGGGGAAGGTAAGTTGTCTCCAAGTGTTCCATAACAAACACCAATCTTTGCTCCTGCATCAAGAATTATGAACTTAGTTATTTTTGTAGCATCAAACAATGAAAAAAAAAAAAAGAGAGAGAGAAGAAGAAATGGCTTTGTAATATTTAGTCTAACATTGAGAAATAAGCATTGCAGCCTTTGATATTTGGAGAAGCTATGACAAATTATTTGGCAGTACGAGGGTTATTTTGGTAACAAAATATAGAATTGGTAGGCATGCATTATTGCTTAAACGATATTGTTTATTCATATTATTATATGTACGTGTTTTATTTAGCAAAATTTTTATAAAATACAAATGAAAAGTTTATATAATATTTTCATATAATTTATTTATATTATTTTAATATATATATTATTTTTATTCAATATATTGTGAAAAATACATGTATAATATGTGGATTTTGTATGTATTATTGAAAATTTTATAAAAATACGTGTATTAAACGTGAAAAATTCGTACGTGCATGTATTGTACATTTGATTTTTAAAAATATATTTATTTTATCGAGTCTTTACATGTATAGAAAACTGACGTATTTTAAAAAAATATGCATATACATATATAATACAAATATTAAACAGAAAAATACAACTAGGCCTAGTAATCCCATCTCTCATGCATATATAGCATGTGTGGAATTATAAGCTGTCTAAATTTTACTTTGTGGGGAGAGAGAGAGAGAGAGAGAGAGAGAGAGAGAGAGACCAGTTGTGGTAAGGCTAGCCATTAGCAGCCCAAAAAGTAGCATTATGGAAACAGTGGAAGGGCTTTTGCCAGTTAAATGTGACTTGGCCATTGTGCGAATCAGATCGAAAATCAAGTAGATATGAAGGAAAGACACGGCCTTTACAACTTCTGAGGTGCCCTCTTTATAGATCGAGTCACAGACTCACAAAGGCACTCCGGGCAATATCTGATATTTTTTTCCAAGCCAATGATAGCTACATGCATTTCCTCTCCACTAGCTAGTGAAACTTTTCCAAAGTAAATATATAATTACTCAAAAACTACAAAAGATTTCGTACAACTAGCAAAAATTGTTCAAATATTAGTAATCTTCCACAAAGACAAGTGGTGGAGACTTAAAGTGTTATATATGGTCTTCTGATCATGTCTCCTCTGTAAACTCCAGAATGAAAAATGTTCGGGGTGGTCCCTTCAAATTAGATGGAAAATATAACTTAATTTTTATATGCAAACAATTCTATCGAAATTAATTATTTATATGAGGGGATTTTTCAATTAGGATATGAGCAACAAACTCAAAATTAATTGTCAATAATAGCCAACGGATCTAACCTAGTAGAAAAGGACCTTAACTTGTAGTGGTCTCAAATTCGAATTCCTATGACATTCTTGTAGAGTGTGTGAGAAACCTTTCTCTCTCTAGTAGTTTCGCTTGTATTCAAAACATCATTTCAATTATTAATCCGAACCTCTTTGTACTTTTCGAGTCACTCTTTCTACCTTCACCTAATACAAATCCTCACCCTTTAACATTTGTTAGCCCAAAAATAATGTTTGAACTCTTTTAATTATCGGAGAAATAGTCCTCTAGGGACTTTCTTGGATTTGACTGATTTGATAACTTGCTTTTTGTTGGAATTTATGTGGTGTATATTTTCTTCCTCAAGGAATTTAAGTCTCAAATTTCCACACACCAACTGTGAAGCAGGATGAGATAGTACAATAAAACACACGACATTTATTTTGTCCTTATTTGCATCATCAAATTTTAAAGTCATGTATAGACTAGTCCCTACAAAACTGGTTGTCTCTACTTTGGGTGGTAGTGTGCCCCTTGGGTTCGAGGTCCGTTATCCCTTCACATTTTTTCTCTTTACAATATATTGTAAGGGAGAATTTCATTCAAGACACCCTAAAGTTTTCTCTTATTAAGTTAGAGCCCACATATTTGATTTATTCCACTAAAACACTTTGGGCTCGTTCGGTTCACGAAATGAATTGTTTAGGAATGTGTTTTCCATGCCTATTTTCAAGGGATCGAAAGGAAATCATTCCATGTTTGCAAATACTGGAAAATGATAACTACGTTTTTGGGCTCTCTAACATAAAAGTAAGCAAAGTTTAATTAGAATCACCCCATCATATGAATAAACTGGGTTATCTCCCAACGTAATTGTGGAGGGCTTTTCTTACTAGCAGATTTCGTGCTAGGATTTTGTCTCCCTTGTGTTTTGCAAGTCTTTCTAGTTTTATTTGAAGTTGTAGTTATTATGAACATGAGGAGCTAAACCCCGAAAAAGGCAAGGCTGCCACTATTCATGTGAATAGTGTCAAACCTTGCCTTACCTTTGCTTTGCCCTTACCCTTTGGGGTGGAGCCTGGAGGTGCTCTTAGGGCAGTTCTAGCAACAAGGGCTGGGGGGCAAGGGGGGGGGGGGGGGGTTTAGGCCCAAAAACGTTTCCAGCAGCAAGGGCTAGGGGGGGCAGCTGTTGGGGCCCACAAAACCAGGCCAGCCCTCAGGCAAGATGAGCCCTAGTTCAAGCCTGGGTTTGCTAACGTCAGCAACAAAAAATTTTAAAAAAAAATTCGCAAAAAATACAAATAAATAAATAAATACTTAGTCATAGTTTTCACTTCCCACACCAAAAATCTATACAAATTTCTCTCCTCAAATATCATGTGAATAGTTGTTGCCATGGCAATTGGTAAACACCACAACCTTTTGCAAGGGCGGCCACTATTCATGTGAATAGTAGCTGCCATAGGCCCCCCTTTGTCATGGCAAAGGGTTCACTGCTGGAAGTCACTACTACAAAAATTGAAATAGACGACGGCGTTTCCCCGTCGTCTTTTTCTTTTTCAAACCGTCGTTAAATCGACAGTCGTCTTTTTGAAAGTCAAACTACGACGGTAATTCACCGTCGTCTATTATATGTAAAAACGACGGTTTTTAAAAGAACCGTCGTCTATTACATGTAAAGACGACACTTTTTCTGAAAAAACCGTCGTCTATTTAAATGTAAAGACGACACTTTTTCTGAAAAAACCGTCGTCTATTTAAATGTAAAGACGACACTTTTTCTGAAAAAACCGTCGTCTATTTAAATGTAAAGACGACACTTTTTCTGAAAAAACCGTCGTCTATTTAAATGTAAAGACGACACTTTTTCTGAAAAAACCGTCGTCTATTTAAATGTAAAGACGACACTTTTTCTGAAAAAACCGTCGTCTATTTAAATGTAAAGACGACACTTTTTCTGAAAAAACCGTCGTCTATTTAAATGTAAAGACGACACTTTTTCTGAAAAAACCGTCGTCTATTTAAATGTAAAGACGACACTTTTTCTGAAAAAACCGTCGTCTATTTAAATGTAAAGACGACACTTTTTCTGAAAAAACCGTCGTCTATTTAAATGTAAAGACGACACTTTTTCTGAAAAAACCGTCGTCTATTTAAATGTAAAGACGACACTTTTTCTGAAAAAACCGTCGTCTATTTAAATGTAAAGACGACACTTTTTCTGAAAAAACCGTCGTCTATTTAAATGTAAAGACGACACTTTTTCTGAAAAAACCGTCGTCTATTTAAATGTAAAGACGACACTTTTTCTGAAAAAACCGTCGTCTATTTAAATGTAAAGACGACACTTTTTCTGAAAAAACCGTCGTCTATTTAAATGTAAAGACGACACTTTTTCTGAAAAAACCGTCGTCTATTTAAATGTAAAGACGACACTTTTTCTGAAAAAACCGTCGTCTATTTAAATGTAAAGATGACACTTTTTCTGAAAAAACCGTCGTTTATTATATCCAAAGACGTCTATTAAATCTAAAAAAGACGGTTTTGTTCCAAAAAATCGCCGTTTATTATCTGTAAAAATGATGTACTAATTTCATTTTAGATATCCTAAAAAATTATTTCTTTCATAAAACTTGAAGATTCAATTGTAATTACATTGTTTACCAATCTTGATTCCTACTATATCCATACAAAATACCATATTTATAACATTATAACCTATAATTACAAAATACCATATCCAAAGCATTAACCTATGGTTGTTGTATCTTCCACAATTTGTACTTGTTCTCCACATTCAGCTGTCATCTTGGAGTAGTGTTCTAAGTCATCTTGGTCAAATGGATCTTATATTCTTCTAAGTTGTCATCTTGGCCTTTGAGCTACACTTGATATAAGCTGCAGCACCTATTTGCCATGTCATCTTACCTGAGCAATCAAAAACCACAATAAGATTACATTATCTTGCTGTCATTTTAACTAACAAAAAATATGCATAAGCTTATGCAGGAAAAGTTCATTTGTAACACAATACAGAAGAACATTTTGACTAACTTAGAATTGCTTCTGTGACGTGGATGGCGAGAGCTCACCAAGAAGGCGTGATGGAGATCTGTCATCGAACCTCAGGCAACATCGAAGACTAGATCTGATGTTCTAGGATTTTCACATCTCGCAAGGTCTCTAGATATGTTTTCAAGGACATCGTCGTCGTTGACTGAGAATATGGCGTCGATGGCGGCTAGTGATGACTGATGCGAAGAACGATGGCGTTGATGGCGTCGCT
>NW_018921292.1:131324-154441 GCF_002207925.1 Prunus avium
AGACGTCGTAAGACGGTGATGACTTCACCTAGTTCAGCTCCCCCGACTGCGGTGTCAGCTCCCACTGGTGTAGCACAGTCGCAGGACATGCCAGTTTCTCCCCACGTCTCCCGGGCCCCGGTGTCATCAGAGTCATCAGTGGCGCAACCAGTTAGTGCCAGGCGGCGTCACCGCCCTCCCAGCACGACCGACACCACGTCGCCATCTGCTGCTAGTGCGTCGGGGTCACAACCAGGTAAAGATTTTCCTTCAACTCTATTTGTTTCAGACCAAGAATGTTAGTAGGATTGGTTATTTAATGTTAATTTTATATTTCTTTGCAGCCAAGAAGAACACTCGAGGACCCTGTCGCCAGTTGATGACGGCCAAAGTCACCCGGGTGAACAACAGTCGTATCAAAATCGCATACGACGCGCGACATCGGGCTGCACCAACGGCTGACCAGCACAGCTCGTTGGCCCATGACATTGGATCCATCGTTCGGACTTATTGCCCGATCAAATGAAAGTCCTGGGGGGTCATGCCTGATCAGGTGCGGATGGAGATGTTAGGACACCTGTCGGTATGTATTTTATACCTTTTCATTGTTTTTCCCTTCAAATTTTATTTCTAATATTTAATGTATGTAATGAATTTATTTTAGACAAACTACAATTTGGAGAACGTCGGCGAAGAGTTGTTAGCCTACATCAACAGACTCTTTGCTGACAGGTACAAGCAGTGGAAGAGCGACCTGCATCACCATTTTCAGGCATATGATCATACGCAGGTTGGTCTTCAAGAGGGTTGCCCGAAGGAGCTTGAGGGCCGGGAGGATAGTTGGCAGTGACTCTGCGGTCATTTTCAAGAGGCCGATTATGTGGTATTTTTATATATTAAATTGAAACTTATTACATGTTTCTTACTAATGTGTATTTAATTTTTTTTTAAATTCACTTTCAACTAATACTTTTTATTTTTTGTATAACAGAAGAAGGCCAAAGCAAATAAGGGCAATAGGCAGAGGAAGACTCTTCTCCACCATTCAGGTTCCAGGCCCTTCTCTTATAGGATGGAGGCGCGGCGCCAGGTAATAATAAAGTCGTTTTTATTTATTTTTTAATGTGTCATTAATATTAATTTGTTTTTCTCGTAATAACATTTTTTTTTCTGCTCAATTTAAGGGGGGGTCCAAATTCCCAGAGATTGACGTATTTGGCGACGTTTATGTTCGACCTGGGAATGAGTTGGCGGAGTCCCTTCATGTAAGTAGCCTTTAATTTAAATTATTATGTAAGCCTTCAAGTTTTTATAGTTATTATATGAATGTTTTAATTCATATTTTATGTTATGTTCAACAGACGACTATGATTGAGAGGAGCCAGTTGGTTCTTCAGGAGTCCGCCTCCCAGCTTCCTCCCGATACGCCGCTCGAGTCCGTGGTTCCTCCATCGGATGCAGGGTTTCAAATCCTGACTGAAACCTTGGATCAGAGTCTCGGGAGGCGCCCAGGGACATATTGTCGAGGGATGGAGAATGCCAGGCAGCGGCCACCTAGACCCCGTGAATCATCAGAGTCAAATGAAGAGGTGACTGCTTTGAAGACAGAGGTGGCGGACCTCAAGAGTCATTTGTCTCATATTCTACAGTCCCTCGCTCACTCCGGCATTTCAATCCCGCCTTTTACTCCCCCGTCGACCTCCGAGCATGGCAACCACACCTCTCCCCCTGTCAACAATGTCCAGACCTCCGAGCTGCATTTGCCAGACGACAATGTAGATCTTGGAGGGTTGTTTGATTAGATTTTAACATTCTTAATTATATTTTAAATATTTCTATTGTACTAAATACATTATGTTATCACATTTTACATATTTCTCTTTATTACCTTTTTCTAATTGCAATTTCATTTCATTATTATTATTATTATTTTTTAAAAACCAAATTTATTTTTTTTACCAAAATAATTCAATTTAATTTAAAATTAAAAATAATATATTTATTTTTTTACGCGAGTAAAAATATTTTAAACACGAATCCACTCGTCGCACAATACCTGCGCCACGAACGTTACTCGTCGCGCAGTGTCCTTACAACGACTATATTTCGTCGCGCAAATATTCTAGACACGAAAATACTCTCGTCCCTCTGCTTTAGCACGACGACGGTTTCCGTCGCGCAAATTGTTTTTCAAAATACACAACCGTAAAAATAAATTTTAAAGAATTTATTTTATTTTGCGCGACGAAAGAAGTTGTCTTGCTAAGTACATGCGACAAAACTATTTCGTTGCGCAAATATTTTAATCACGAATATACTCGTCGCACAGTACCGGCGCCACGCATGGTAGTCGTCGCGCAGTGTCCTTACAACGACTATATTTCGTCGCGCAAATATTTTAATCACGAATATACTCGTCGCACAGTACCGGCGCCACGCATGGTAGTCGTCGCGCAGTGTCCTTACAACGACTATATTTCGTCGCGCAAAACTTTGACCGACGAAAAATCTCATCGTCCCGCGAAATAGTGTGCAACGAAGGTTTACCGTCGCTCATTTTGCGCGACAATTTTAATATGTTCGTCGCGCAAAGTGTATCTTTACGATCTTTGCGTGACATATTTTGCGCGACGAATATTCTGTCGCATTACTATTTGTGCGACACAAATGTACTTTGCGCGACCAAAACTCCTTCGTCGCGCAAATACAAAAATCTAGTAGTGATTGTTGGCACATGTTGTAATTAAAAGATTCATTAATTACCTTCTTGTACTGTTTTATTCGACTTTAATTATCAATGGGGTGTTAGTTGGATTGACCTAAGACTTTGGTGTGCTTCCAAGTGCACTTGGGTTCAAGTCCTCATTGTATCCGTGTGTGTGAGTTTTTCCTTTTGTGCGAAAACACTCCAAGACTTTGTCATTGATGGACTACGCAAGTATCACACACAAGCCACACAAAGATAAAGCACACACGAAACCACAAAGTAAACACACACACAAAGAACACAAGAATTTATAGAGGTTTGGGATTGTGCCTACGTCTTCTTGGTGATCCCCGAGAAATTCACTAGTATGAATGAACCCTTTGGTTACAATGAAAAACCCCTTTGATCTCTCACGAATCCTAGCTCTCTTTTCTCTCACCCTTGGCTCAAACCCAATTTGATGCCTTAGCTTTCTCACATTACAATAACCTAGCGCTAAAGTGCCTATTTATATGTCATATGGCTTTAGTACAGTTATGGAAAGAATAGGAAACTTAAAGGACTCCAAAACTAGGAGAAAATTTGTCTGATGTGTCCGCTCGAGTCTGAGTACTGCCGCTTGAGCAAGCGCTCAAGCGCCTTGGTCTAGACAAGAAGTAACGCTCTGCCGCTCGAGCGCCTGTAGTTCTGCTCGAGCGGCGGAGCCCAGTTGAACTGCTGCAGCTCTTTTAAAAAAATTGTCGCTATGCACCTGCCATGCAAAGTAAACCACACTTAGATGTCAGTTTTTGTTTGTGCATGACGTTGATCTTCATATATTTACCTCGTTAATAATGGTTTACCACATCATGTTTTATAAAACAAAGGAAGCGGAAAGATGACTAATAACGACGGTTCGGTAAAAAAAAAAATGTGGCGTAGTATATATTAATAACGTCGTATGTCGTTAAGTAGTCGAAGTGAAAAGCTTTTTGTACGTTGTCCTTTTACACATACGACGTTATATATTGAATAACCACGTCGTTGTGTTTTTAATCTATGTCGTTACAGTATGATTACACGTCGTTTGACTAGTAAACTGAGCCTTCTAGGGTCATTGAAACGACTCTTATTTGCTCATATGTCATGGAACATGTATTAAAAACGTCGATTGCTTTTAAATTACTGTCATGGTATATCTCTTTTACGGGAGTATTTTATCAAACTACATCATATTTGGTATTTTTAAACAACATTGATTTTTGAAAAGGGTCGTGTATTCTTATTCCAGTTGATTTTTTTGGCTCATTTTCTATAGTTAGATGTCGGTTTTTGTTTGTGCATGACGTTGTATGTGTTTACAACGTCAGGGATTTACCATCGTGGTTTTGTTTTTTAAAAGATGTCAGTCGATTTCACTACCGGCTAGAAAACGGTAAATTTCCGTCGTCTATTGCCTTTTTTGTAGTAGTGTTTGCCAGTGAAATGTGACTTGGCCATTGTGCGAATCAGATAAAAAATCAAGTAGATATGAAGGAAAGACACAGCCTTTACAACTTGTGCAATATCTGACATTTTTTTTCCAAGTCAATGATAGCTACGTGCATTTCCTCTCCACTAGCTAGTGAAAATTTTCGACAAAAACTACTGTTTGAGTGTGTTTAAAAATCCACCATCCAAGTAGTTAGTATGAAGGAACGCATGCACAAGTTGGCTATGGGAAGTTGGAGTTGAGCATATGCAATTGATGAAAGAGGCGTGGGATTTCTCTACAAAAAGATGAGGAAAGATGCTCAACAAGGTGGAGGATTGCAACTTTTGTAATATAAAACTATGTGATGATGGGAGAAACTATCAAGTTTCCTTTACTCACTAGTCATCGAGTTGTCTAGCTATCAGATAGGCTCATTAGCCGTTGCCCGATAAGCTAAGCCGTTACCCTATATATATATATATGTCATGATTGGTATTATTATACCCACCCACCAATTATTTGAAAAAATCCTCGGTCGAACTAAAAATCCTCGGTCGAACTAAAAAATCCTCTGTCGAGCCAAAAATCCTCTGTCGAACCAAAAATCCTCGGTCGAACTTAAGGATCCTTGGTTGAGTGGAAAAATCCTTGGTTGGATGGAAAGATCTGTTGGAGGAAGTTGGCTCAACTAAAAGATACAAGGAATTGAAGAAAAGCAACCGGCCGTCTAGTTTCTGCTGTGCTATTTTTTCTACATGTTTTTAACCTCTCTCTTTGGGTTCCTTGGGTGTTTTTCCATGGAGGGCTTTTGTTTTAAGTTGCTTTTGATTGGCCAAGGAGAGAACAACCTGCAGGAAACATGGAAGCCTAATTTGAGGACTTGTTTCAAGATGTTCTCATCTTTGGTCGAAGATATAGCTAAGTTGAGATAGAGGCAAGAGTGCAGCTGTGAGAGAGAGGTGAAGTAGCTAGAAGCTAGTGAGTGCATGAAATACCAAGGGTAGATTGAGTTCTCCAAGGTGTGTGAGCAAGGGTGTGAGAGAAACAAATTGTCAGGATGTTCACGCCTAGAGCTCCGGAAGGCATTAATGTTGGGAAGACTTCCAAGACATCGGGTGGTTCGTGCCTAGAGCTCCGGAAGGCATTAACATCGGGAGGATTTTCAATGAAAGTTAGTTGAGGCCATTTAATGGCCAAACCCATGAGCTGAAGGAAACTCTATAAATTGGTCGTCAGAAGAAGATAGAAAGACCTCCAACTCAACACACAAAATCTATCTTTTTATCCTGTACTTTTCAATTCATAGTCTAGAATTTTATCGTTCAAGTTTTTCAGATTATCCAAGTTCTTCGTTTTCCTAGTGTAAGCTTACATTCTTGCAATTTAATTTCAATTGTCTTTACATTCGAATTTAATTCAAGTCTTTATCGCTTTAATCTAATTTATCGCATTTACATTTCTGTCATTTCTTTTATTGCATTTACATTCATTACACTTATCACAAAAAATCCTAAAAATAGTCATACAAAGCTCGATCATCCTTGACCTCAAGGAAGAAAAAGAACCTAGGCCAAGAAGAGGTTCCTTGCTTGGTCGATCAATCGTTTGATTAAGAAGTCAGAAGTGCAAACATACTCACACAATCTTTCCGTCCAAGCCATCAAGTGGTTTGGTGGTGGCACGCCTACGCATCTCAAGAGAAGAAGGACCAAAAACTCCTTCCATCGGCCTACCCGGCCGAAAAGAGGGAAACAACTACAAAAGATTTCGTACAACTAGCAGAAATTGTTGCAATATTAGTAATCTTCCACGAAGACAAGTGGTGGAGATTTAAAGTGTTATGGTCTTCTGATCATGTCTCCTTTGTAAACTCTAGAATGAAAAATGTTCGGGGTGGTCCCTGCAAATTAAATGAAAAATGTAACTTAATTTTTATATGCAAACAATTCTACGAAAATTAATTATTTATGCGAGGGGATTTTCAATTAGGATATGAGCAGCAAACTCAAAAATAATTGACTGTGGGTCCTTCAGCAATTAACGGTAAGGTTAATGCCGGAATCGAATTGTAAAAAATTGAAAAGTTTAGGGTATATAATCGTTAAAATTGAAAGTGTAGGGACAAATAGGCCTTAAGCATAAGAGTTCAGAGTACTAAATTGAAATTAATCCTATATTTTATCATTTAAGTTATAAAATTCATGTCACATTCCAAAATTGAAAGTGTAGAGACAAACAGGCCTTGAGCAATTGTTCCTTTTTTTTTTCCCTCTTTCTATTATTAAGGACTATTGAGGTGAAATTTTGTCGACCTACGACACTGTCAATGAAATCATCGATTCCTAATAAGTTACTGTCCTTTTCTATATCAAGTGTGAACAATAAACATTATTTGAACTCTGCAAATCAATTCGATTTCATCTATAACACGGTTCTTGCCGTCTTGTTTTGATATGGGAATACTAATAAACCTAACAAATCCAAGAAATTTAAACATTATATACAAATAAAGATAAACGCTTAGCCTTACCAAATAAAGATAAACTAATTAAATATTTATGATAGAAGTTGGAGTATATTATATTTTTATTGGGTATTAAATGGATAGCATTTGGACATTCTCCTTGCACATAAATTACAGTTTCATACATATGCAAATATAACTCATTAAAATTACAAAAATCTTACGAATTGTGAGCATGCATGATGCACTTGTCGGAGGATTTTTTTTTGTCGGGGTCTTAATTATTTGTCGGAGGATTTTTTTTGACCTTTCTTTATAAATTTTGCAATCACTTTGTAATTTGAGTGGTTAAGTGCAGTTACCTTTGTACTTTTGTGTTCAGATTCTCAATCTATGGTTAGGTGCAGTTACTTTTGTTCTCGAGATCTTGTGTTAAAATTCTCAATCTACTAATATTGCTTGTAAAATTAAAAAATCTATACATATCCCAGATGACATTTTATTGGTCATCTTGCATAAGTACAGAAGTTTTGGTACAGCTTGCATAAGTATGTAACCATCTTATTGGACTTTTCTTCCTCAAAGATAAGTGGTGCAGATTCAAGTCTTTTTGGTCTTCTATCTTTGTAGGCTCCAAGACATTCAAGTACTCTTCATAAGTCGCAATTTTCCACAGACCAGCATCATGAAATTTGGAAGTCGTCGTTTTCCAAAATTAATTTGGCTGCAACTACCTTCAACTATATTGTCGATCGTCTGACCCCGGACCACAAAACTCATTGTTATCTACATTTGTTGAACTAATATGGTCATCTTCGTAAAGAGAAAGATGTCGGAAGCTTTGATGCTTACTTTAGCTCCATATATATATATTAATTTATCTACTATTACATATTTTTTTTTCTTCTTAAATTATACTATGTAAGGATACCAATATGCCCATCTACTAGGTCGATATCCATTCTGACCAAAAAAATTGTTTATTGTGATGGATATGCTCAAGGCTTAACATGATTTTTTATTATTTCTTTTTTACAAACGACAACATATTTACACGATGCTTCGGCTAGCTATAAATGGGCTTAACATTAACACTAACTATAAGAAAGAAAGAAAAAACTCAATAGCCCAGGTTGTTAATAATATACTTGCTTCTCTTTGGACCAAAGGTTGATGTGGAAATTTTTGGCCTTACAATCAGCCGGCGGTCTATTTTATGGAATGGACATTTTGGTTTTCATAAAGCGACGTCGCAGCAAATGTAATGCCAAGAAGAAAAAAATAATCAACTTGTTCTTAATTTGCTTTTAACCTCCACGAAGTTTGCTTTAGTTAATGTTAATTATGTTTAGTTACTTGCTGAAACCTTGAGAATCATAATATTATATTTTCAATGAACTATATATTGACTATTAACTATGTGCTTGTCGCTCCTTCTCAGCTATTCAGAGCCTTTTAGTACTATTTTGGTGTGGATCGAAAGATAGTTTGTTGAGAGGAGCATGTTTGTAAATTCTATAAAAATATGTGTGGTCGTGAAAAGCTTGATCCTTTATTCTATTGCGACAGTTTTTCTAATCCAAGACCAGTGAAAATGTATTTGGTGGGCCTGCAAAATTTGAGGTTTGTATATTTGTAAGGCTTTTTAACTTTTCATGATGATCCCTCAAAAATAAATAAATCATGTTTTGATCCCATAGTATTAGTAGTAAACACGTTCTAATGCTAAGACATCTGGGGCCTCCTCCACAAAAAGGGAAAAAAGAGGAGAGAAATTATTTAAGGCAAGAACCATCCTTAAGCTGTTACCCATTGTACCTCGTGTTGTTCGTGCTCTCTCTCTCTCTCTCTCTCTCTCTCTGTGTGTACCTGTATAAATTAAACTACTGCAAGTACTGGTGTCAGTTTCAATGTACTTTTTAAACTCTCTCTCTCGATCCATCTTATATGAATCATCTCTTTAGTCATACTTCACTAGGACTTGCTAATTATATCCAACTTTTCTGGTATTAGCTTGTAACATGCTTCTTGCTGCTGCTCATACTTCATAGGATATCTCCTATCATTAATAAGCTTCAGTTATGGCGGACTCCACAGCCATAAGGTTAGCTAGTTTTTTCTTCTTCTTTAATTCCTGATTGAATGGTCAGAGTTTCTTTCTCTAACTCTTTTTTCACAAACATAATATTTGACTATTTGCAGGAGTCTGACATTATTTTGTGGAACTGTCTTTTAAGATGACATAAAACAATTAGAGACATTAATCACTGTTCAAACCAGGCAATCATTCGAAATACAATCCATAAGCGAACCAGTAGGTCAGGTCTCTAACTTCCACTTTTCTCCATATTTGGCTACTATTCGCAGGAGTACGTACTCAATATTATTTGGAGCTGTGGTTTAAGGATAGCGAGCTACTTGGTTTTGTGAATAATTCGTACACTTGAGAAAGGATCTTGCGTCATAAATAAGCTCGAGACATGATCAATCAGGTTGATCAAGTATCAATTGAGTTGAGGTTAATTTCTTTGTGTACTCTAAGACCTTTTTCTTTTTCATTTTTTTGAGAAGATTTTTCTTTTTCATTAAACAATAGGCTCTCTCGCATTTGCAGTGGCTTAAACATGTTTTGTTAGGATCTCCATGTACGTATCGTAGATGACTTTAATCCAATCCAACATGACCAATTAAACAACCTTTCTAATAATAATAATAATAATAATAATAATGCATGGGCATTCGTGTGCCTATTGACCTTTTTATTTATTTATTTTATTATTTAGTAAATTAAATTAAAATTTTGAAAAGAAAACTGAAAAGTGAGCTATGTGGATTGAGTGGGGAGTGACTGCTTTCATGAAATTATTTAGGTGGAATTTGTTTTTTTAATTTATAATTTAGAAAATTAATGTTTACTATTTTACCCTTATTATATTAGATTATGATATTTTATCATCTATATATATAAAGCAAAAGGTAGAGAATGGTGAAACATTCAAAATATCAGAAAATGCCCTTGGTTAATGCAAACATCAAGAATTGAAATTATTAATTAAATTAGGATAATATGGTAAATTCACACCTTTTCATATTTAAAAAAATTAAAAATAAAAGAAAAATCAGATAATGGATCCTATTTTTATGGAACACAACTACCCATTATCTTTTTTAATTCTAAAATAAATTTTTAATTTTTTAAAAAAACCTCTCGCAGGCGCGGAAGCGCGTGTAGAGAGGCTAGTTTCTATTATGCAAGGACATAATAAGGGGTTTTGAATGTTTCACCGTTTGAGGCCTTTGTCTTCAGACGTCCGGACATTATTAATGTGTGAACGTCATGTATTTTCCACTATCCCTACTTACTTTCCTCTTAATTTACAATGGTGTTTGCAAAAGAAAAAAGAAGAAGAAAGAACTGTGTATATATATAAAAGAAAATAATAATAATGAGCTATATATATATATATATATATATATATATATATATAAGAAAATAATAATAATGAGCTAAACTAGAACAAATTTGGGTTTTTAAATAAATAAAAGCTACGTTTCGTCTCCAGACCAAGACAAAAGCACATGTTTTTAGAAAATGCGAATTTCGTATATATAATACGGAGAGCTTTCATTGAGTGATCTTTCAAATAAGTTTATTTGAGGGACACTCTTGTAGAGCTCACTCAGCATTGTATTTCACTAATCCAAATGTTCTATTTTGTAGATATTTATTCAAAGATCATCTTTATAAAAAATCACTTGAATCCATATCATTTGACTACTTAATTAAATTATTAAAATTCAAGTACTTTCTTAAAGCACCATGTTCATTGATTTCGTTGGTCTCAATTAGATTCCTTAATGATTTTAAATATGCATGATTTTTTGTAAGGATGATCTCTAAATGAATATGTGAAAAATAGATGGTTTGGATCATTGAAAAAAATTTCGTAGGGTACCCTAAAGGGTGTTCCTCAATAGACGGGGAATATATTTATATGGTTGTTAGGAAAAATCTATTTTATTGCTTGATTAATTATAGGGCCTTTCAATATAGACCCAGTCAACGACCAAAATGTTAATTTTTCTTTCTGTTGGACGCGATTTTATATTTGTTAATTTGTTGTGTCTTGTTCAGTAATCTAGATGAGGAGGGGGAATCTTCCAAGTTCAAGGAAGTTGTTAAAGCATATCAGACTCATCATCAGCCAAAAATATTTCCAAAGTGGGATATCATATTTACAGTAGCATCTGCATTTGCTGTGTTCGTTGATCCTTTGAGCTGCTACATTCCCATCATCGACGACAATCGTACGTGCTTCTATTGGGACAGAAAGTTGGCATGGATAGTTTTTTCCTTACGAACAGCCGGCGATCTATTTTATGGAATGGACATTTTGGTTTTCATAAAGCGACGTAGCGGCAATGTTAATGCCAAGCCATTTGGGGCCTCATTCCAAAATTTGGAAGGTGTTGAATGGCCAGAAATCACTTAGGTTCTTAGGCATTCTACCCCGCATTTGTGCTGCTCTTCCCATTATGCAGGTATATAATATCGTACTTCTTCCACGTAATTAAATATCTTATCCTGAAAATAATATGATAAAGCCAACCATGTTCATCATATTTGCAGCTTTCAAATGATCAAATAGGCACCTAAATATATGAATTGAAATCATGAGTGTTTTTTTTTTCAACATAAAGGAGAGTGTCAAATGAATATTTGATAAGGACAAAAACCTCATATATACTGCAACTACAGTAGCCCCAATTTCTTCCATGCCAGCAAATTGGGTAATATCTTCATGCAAGACGAAGGTAGTACGATCTATGCCAAACACCTCATTCTCAATTGTAAAGGTCATAGCCTTCTCCTGAGGCTTTAGTGTCGTTTCCACATAACTACAAAGGGATTGTAAAGAAGATGGCAACTCCAGCTTTGAATAATCTGGTACTTCAGTTTTCTGTTTGAAGAAATAAAGCAACATAAAGTGACGTGGTAAATAAATAAACACGATGAAATAAATAAAGTGACGTCGTTTGAAAATAAGTCACACGACAGGGGAAAAATACCGTCGTAATGAATACTTTATTACGTCGTTTAAATAAACCCGACGTCTAATTCAAATGTAAAATTCATAATTAATGAATTTACCTTTTCAATTTGCTTTTCTCCAACACTGGATTGCTGTTTTAATAAATAAAGAGATATATATATAAGAAAGCTTGTACAACAATTTAAACATTCAATTAAATAAAAACTGCCGTGGAAATTTAAAACAAACGACAGTTTAAAGAAAATATAGACGTCTGAAAAAGGCAAAGTTATGAGAATTTACCTTTTCATCTTTCTTTTCTTCAATCTTTTCTACATCCCCAAATTTCTGTTATAAGAATAGAAATAAAGAAATATATATACGACATTGTATAAAAAGTAAAAAAAAATTAAAAAGTAAAAAAATTAAATTAAACCGTCGTGGTACTGAATAACAAACGACGGTATGTAAGAATTACAGATGTCTAAATATAATTAAACGACGGTAAATAATAAACGTCGTGGTAATTCATGTATTACGACAGATATGAGAATTGAAAAACATATGAAAAAGGCAAAGTTATGAGAATTTACCTGTTCAACTATCTCAACTATCTTTCCTTCTACTCTCTTTTCTACTTCCCCGGATTTCTGTTTTAAAAAATAAAGAAATATATAAATGTCATTGTACAAAAAGTAAAAACAAGTAAATAAACCGTCGTGGTAAAGTATAACAGAAGACGATGTGTAATAATTACAAACGTCTAAATAACATCAAACAACGGTTTAATAAAAAATACGTCGTGGTATAACTTTTAACACGGCGGTAAATATAAACAGAGAAATATAGAATTCAAAGTTCAGAGACGTTACCATATCTTCCTGCTTTTCCCCATTCTTGGCTGTATCCTCCTCAAATTGTAGGGCTCTAACATCAAGTGCCCCAGAGCAGCTTGCTTTGTCCGACATTGGATTTTTGGGACTTTGCCCTTGGATTTGGGACATTATATTCAGTTTCAGCACGCTTGGATCAAAATTGGGGATGAGTTTGGAAAGCTGACTCAGCAAATTTTCCCTCTCAGCTTCTACCAATTGCTTGGTCCTAGCCTCCATCTTTAAACTCTCTTCCCTTGATCTAGCCTCCATTTTCAAAGTCTCTTCTTGAAGGACAAGTCTTACACTTTCCTTCAATTGATCGGCAAACCTTACCTTCTGTTGTCTAGGTAAATTGAAGTATTGCTTAGGGGAAATCCCAGCCCCTACCCCTCTAACTCTTCCTGGATGCTCGGGACCCAAAGCCAATGTCAAAACATCATTGGATCCTGACTATTGCTTAGGGGAAATCCCAGCCCCTACCCCTCTAACTCTTCCTGGATGCTCGGGACCCAAAGTCAATGTCAACACATCATTGCTTCCTGACAGAGTAAGAGTGCCTTTAGAGACTTGCTTTTGCAAATCATCCTAACAAAAAGACATAATAAAAAGTCAGCATAAGAAAACACACGACGGTTATTTATAAACAATAGACGTAATAAAATATTTCACACGACTCAATAACATAACAATCAATGTAATATATTATTTCAGACGACGCTACCTAAATACCGACGTTATTAATTTATTAACACGACGTCAATAATAAACCACCGACGTCTTATGATGAGTAGGCTTACAATGAATTTTGCTTTCTCTGCAGCCTTTGGATCCGGGATGTTACCATGTTTGTCTTCTCTAGCTTTTTTCCATAAGGTAGATCGATCAATATCTACCCCAGGCATGATTTCCACCAAGTGCTCCTCCAAACCAACATATCCTTTTCGAGACAATCGATGATTGTACTCAAATTTCTCCCTCCTCTGTGATTGTTCTTCATGCACAGCTTCAAATTTTTCAGATAACCTTGAAGCTACAAAGGCATCCCATTGAGCTTTCTCTATGAATTTGTATGTTTCAGGGGGTTGCCTTAATTTCTCCTTCTCCTTGCTGAATGGAAGGATATGAACCCTCGTTAGTGTAGACTTGAAATCCTTCCATTTCTTGGCAACAGAAGATAACACCAATTTCTTGCCCCCTTGACCAACCACAAAAGCCATGTCAACGGCTTCCCAAATCTGCTCTTTTATATCCTTGGATATTTGAACCCATTTCTTGTCCACAAGTGGGACTCTGGAGCGTGCCAACACACCAATGTAGGACTGCATCTCACTATGTGCACGGCCACATGGTTTCCCCTTGGAATTGTACTCAACAACAGGCTTGATTTTCTGAAATTTTCTCTTCACAACACGGGGCATTGTGCTCATACCCCGACCTGACTTTGCCTCCTCAGAAATAGTTGCCGTGCTGGCTGGTTCTGTCTCAGAAGATGAAACAAACTTCATCTTCTTCGAGGACTTGGCTTAAGGATTTACAATTCTAAGCTCCTTACATTCATTTTTTTTCAAGCCAGACTCCTTACTTTGGGATTGAGAAACCATGGTTACAGACAAATCAAACCTGCAAGTGAAAATACTTCAGTGAAATTAAGAAAAAACACGACGGTTATTTATAAAATACGATGTATTATAATACTTCAAACGACGTAAGAACAAAACAATCGACGTAATAATAAATTTTCACGACGTTAATTAACCACCAACGTGATAAAATATTTCAACGATGTCAATAATAAACAATCGACGTCTTATGATATAATCACAAAAAACAGAGTATTAAATATTTCAACAACGTTAATAATAAAAATTCACCGTGGTATTGAAAATAAAACGACGTAAATATTAATATACCGTCGTCTATACCACAAAAACAAATTAGGAACAACGTAAAATATTTTCAGCAGAAAAATAATTAAAAAGATTTTCGAAACAAAAACCATTGTTCAGAGAAATCAAACATGCGATGAATATATCCTTAAAAATCAAAAACAAAAAAAGGATATCATTTTAAAAAACAACGAGGTGACTGACGAACCATCGTGGTCTAGAAATCTAACCACGTAAATAACAAGCCACCGTCGTCTTATTTAGTTTAAGTAAAAGAATCAGAGTAGTGTTCAAACTTGGAAACTTTCCGTGTTTGTCTGCAAATTTTATCAAACTTGGAAAGAAAAAATGTAAAAAGATTTAAAAAAACGAAAATGATATGCGCATGCAAAACAGGAACAAAAATCCTTCCAGAAAGGCTTACCCTTTGCTTGCGATGAAAGCTTTCTTCTGGAGTTTGGTGTTTCAATTCAGAGATGAAGACGAAGAGGAGATGAAGACGAAGAGGAGATAAGCTTGAAAGTTTGAAACAGTTCTTGGAGAATGAAAAATGAGAAAAGCTTGAAAGTTTTTCTCGGGTTATGCAAGTATGGGTCAGGTAGGTGAAAAGTTTAAAATAATAACAAACCATTTCATAAAACTACGCTATTAATAGAAAGCGCCCTAGTATGAAACATTATACGGCGCTATAGGTTCAAACCGCCCTATAACATGACTTTACACGATGCAAGGTTTTAATGAACCGCCGTTTTTATATCTAATTACACGATGCATTTTTCTTCAAAAAGATGAATCATGTCATTTCCAATTTACCCAATGACCTTATACTCAATAATAACGACGTTAAAAATTCATACCACGTCGTTTTAATTACTCATACCGACGTGTAACTTTTTTAATTACACTATAAATTAGTTTTCCAAAAAATTACAACGTCGTTTGTATATAGCGTCGTTGTTAATTAATTTATACGACCTTATTTTAGTTTTAAAGGACGTTTATGTTTTCATATAAACGTCGATAATTTAAAAAAAAAACGACGTGGTATATAAGATTTGTTTATAAATAAGGGGTTTTCTGTCTTTCTGTCGTCTTCATTTTTCAATTAGGGTTTTAACTTTTTCTCACCTCTCTGGAGGCACATCACCTCTCTGTCTCACCTCGCTTTAATTTTTCAGTTTGGATGTTGATGTGTGTGCGGGTTTGTGTATCTGAAAGACACAAACACGCACACATCATCTAAAAAATTGTCTTTCTGCACAGAAGGAGAACAAGGTCTGCATCAGCCCTCTTTCTCAGCTCCTCCATGATGGGGTTCTCTGGGTTGATCTCCATGGTCTTCTTGCTTGATATGTACCCAGCCGCTCTGTTATCCCTTAAGGCCTGAGCCTTCATGATTCTTTCCATGTTGGCAGTCCTGCCATACTCGCCTGTCACCAAACAGCAGGGAGAGTCTACCACACGGTCAGACACCACAACCTTCTCCACTCTGTCACCCAAAACATCCTTCACAACCTTGCAGAGTCCCTCAAACTTCTCCTTCAACTCTTCCTTCTTCTTTGCCTCGTCTTCACTCTCATCAAGCTTGAGACCTTCCTTGGTGGCTGAGACAAGCTTCTTGCCCCCAAACTCCTTGTGAGAGTAATTGGCACATCATCCACTTCTAAAACATTGCCTTTGTTCATTCTGGTTTGATTATGATGAGGAACAATGGTAAAAAAATGAATAATGGTTCGATTATGATGAGGAACAGAGTTCATTCTGGTAATGATAGACGAATAATGGTAAAAAATTTGTACGTCGTTAATTTAACAAACCGTCGTGGTTAGTACAATTATGCGACAGTAGAGTTATGGATACTGTCGTAGTATAGTATAATTAAAAAGTCGATAAATTTATATTTACAGTCGTGGTAACTTAATTTAAATCGACGAATTTTTTTGTAATTAACCGTCGTAGATTCCTTTGAATTTATGCGTCGCTGACTAAGAAAATTGGGTCGTGTTTATTAATCAATTAACACAGCGTCTTATTTTTATACCGTCGTCTTTACTTTCTACGGCGGTGATTTCATAGATGCAGTCGTTGTTTTTAGGTTCAGATTTTAACTCTGAAAAATACGTTTGTAATAAGACGACGCTTTTTTAATTTGGTGCGTCGTGGTTTAAAAATATCTATACGTGTACCAGTTTTTTAGGTGTTTAAAGTAGGTTTTTTCGACGGGTTTCTATTACCGTCGTCTTTTAAAAAACAACGACGGTTTTTTGATCTACCGTCGTTGTTTACTGGTCGTCTTTTGCCTTTTTTTGTAGTAGTGGTACTTGTTTTGGCTTTGTACAATCCACTAGGTTTCTTGTTAAGTAATGATCTTGTGACTCAGTAACACCTTTGAATAATGACAAATTTGATTTCTCAAAATATTAAGTGTCTTTTAACCTCTAGGCAATAGTTATTGTAAGAGTGTTTTCATTTGGCTAATTTACACAAACACTGTTTTTGCATTTAATAATAATAATAATAATAAAGATAGAGTGCTACTATTTTCACCTCTGTCTTATTTCCCCCACCCATCTTATCTTCAAAATTTTAAAGACAAATTTACTCCTTTGTAAAATGACTTTTAAGAACTTTAAGAAAAAACCTGTAAAATGCCCTTCTCCTCTGAGCTTCCTCCCAGCTAGCTCCCCCAACTTGTTTTTATTTAATTTTTAGTTTTTTGAAAAGGGGTAATTACAATTTTGTTAACTGAGTTTAGGCTCAAATTTAAATTTGGTCACCAAAATTTCAATTTTTCGATTTTCGTCACTGTACTTGCAGTCGCTAACAAATCAAGTCGAATCCATCAATTTCGTCAATTAAGTCCTAAAATAAATAAATAAATAAATAAAGTATACTGGTTATGCGCTTTTTTAACATAATCAACATCAGGATGAATCAAATTAGCAACCAAATCCAAATTCCACCCAGCTTTCTCCATCAAAGTTATCAAAATTTCAGTAATTCTGTGTGTTAATCTACAAGCATCATGTAGAACCGAATCAAAGACTCTAACGGACAACAAAACTTCACAAGAAGAGTTCAAAGTAGCAGATAACCTCCTAGATAGTTTCAAATTAGACTTTTGAATCTCACCCAATTTTTCCCTCAGAGCCATAACTTCATTGTCTTTTTTATCAATTTCTGTATGTAACCTGTTGGACATGGTTCCCAAAATCCTAAGCTTGCTCTGATTCTCTTGCACCTGAGCTTCCAAGCTTAGAGCTCTTAAGTAAACTAGCTTAACAAACTAACAGCTAAGCTTAACAGTAACTAGAACACGTGACCTTTAATCTAATTTTGCCTCCACAACGATATATGGTCGAGTTTGATCTTAAGCATACCTAACAAAAAAATGTAGAAAACTTGAGGCAGAAAAATGGAGGAACAATAAACTTGAGGCAGAAGTAAAGCCGTAAGTGCTAAATGTGGTAAGGTAATCAATTGATTAATTTATCTCTCATGAATGACTGACCTTTCTTGATGCGCAAAGCCCCATTTTCTCATGATTCATGAATGACCACTACTACAAAAATGGAAAAAGACGACCAGAAAAAGACGACGGCATAACATAAAACCGTCGTTGTATTTAAATCGACGACGGTATAAAAAAAAACCGTCGTGGATAAGTTCCTTACTGTTGAATATTTTTAAAAGACGACGCATACAAATAAAAAAGCGTCGTTTTTAAAAAAGGATTTCTTCAGAGTTAAAATCTGACCAAAAAATAACGACAGCAGGTATGAATCCACCGACGTAGAAAATAAAGACGACAGTTCACCAAAAAACCTGCCGTGTTAACTCCTAACTAAACACGACCAACTGTTCTTAATCCGCGTCATATAATATAATGGAATCCACGTCTGTATACTACGACGGTGCATTCTCTGTAAACCGCCGACTTATTATTTTGGAGTATACTACGACGGTACCTACAACACTTCTGTCGTTTTTATTTACCACGTCCTGAGTTCAAATTACCGTCGTATTTTTATAGTTTATACGTTTGCCTTCTCTGTAAACCGCCGTCTTATTTTTATAGCTTTTTAAAATTAATTAATTTTTCTTTTATTTTGGTAATATCTTAACACAAAACAAAATTTAATTCTCAATCCTCAACAACATTTTCATCTTAAAAGGCAAATCTCTTCGTGTTAAATATTTACACAATATATGTACACAAATTTGGCAAATATATGTTCAACTGTTTCTTCCTCTCATATGCAAGCTGGGCCCTCTCCTTCCTCTTGTTCTCAAGCTCCTGCACAGCCACAGATGAATATCTAATAATTTCAGAAAATCAAAAATCAACAAAGTGTGAACCCTAACTCCTCGATTCCTGGTTACATTGTAGTCCCCTTTTCCACAGTGATCAACTTCAAAACTCCTGTGTAGCAAGGTGGAACCAGCCTTAGAACCTGTTGTGGGTTGTGCCTTTGGGGTGAAGCTGGGAGTGGGCTTGAGGTTCAGAATGAATAGACACCACCTACTCATTCTGAACCTCCAGCCCACTCCCAGCTACAGCCACCACCTGAGTCCATCTCTGCGAGCATCAGGAACACCCATGCAGGTTCTCAAGCTGGTTTCACCCTTGCTACGCAGGAGGATGTAGCAAACCCATGCTTGGTCTTGTGAGGAATCATTCTGCAACCCTAATTGAAAATTGAGAGTTAAAAAACGCGTGAAAAAATCATATTTAAACAAATTATCGAAGTACAACGTCGGTTCTAATATACATAGCGACGTCATATTTTAATAATCAACGTCAGTTTAGATAAACAAGCGCCGTCATAACTACATCGGAAATCCAAAAGTCATTTGGCGCGTATTAAAAATAGAACGACGTTGTTTCAGAACCATAAAGTAACCACGTCGGTTTTTTAAAATACACAGTCATTGAATTTCTAAGTACAGCGTCCGTTAAGATAAAAAAAGCGCCGTCATAATTGCATCGGAAATTCAAAAGTCATTTGGCGCGTATTAAAAAGAGAACGACGTCGTTTTCAGAACCCCAAAGTAACCACGTCGGTTTATTAAAATACACAGTCGTTGAATTTATAAGTACAACGTCAGTTTATAGGAAACAAGCGCCGTCATAACTCCATCGGAATTCCAAAAGTCTTTCGGCAGTTCTGATAACCACGTCAGTTATGAATTATGTACCGTCGTTATAACTAAATAATATGGCGGTTGTTTAATAACAACGTCGTTGTATTGAACTCTGGGAAAATATATAAACTTTTCGTCACCTGACCTAATATTCTACGGTTTTCTCTTCCCGATAAAGTATCGTAGTTTCCCTCTCATTTCCCAAAAGCAGCATCATCGTCTGAATCTTCATTTTCATCTCCAAATCACCATTTTCGTCTTCGTCTTCGTCGGAAGGAAACATTTCTTTGCACGCCAAAGGTTTTTTCTCACTCTCTTCCCTTTTTTTACTTTTGATTTGAATGTCGTAGTTGTCTGGAAACAAGATTCTGTCAAATTGAAGAAATCTTTCACTGGTTTTGATTAAATACATAAGTAGATACTCTCACAACGCCAAAAGACGACAGTTCTGTCTTGTTTTCGACGATAGAATGGACACACCACGACGCCCGTAATGCAAACTGCACGACGGTGGCTAAAAACCGTCATGGTGTGACAATTAATACGTCAGAAGCAAGATGAAACCGTCGTCTAGTGAGAGAAGAACAATCATTTGGAAATTTTAAACCACGTCGGTATTATTAATAACCGACGTAGTTTATACACATTTACGTCATGAAATATATAAAACCGTCGTCTTATTTTGTATTATAAGTAGACTGTTTAATAGGACGTCACTTTTTTAGTGTTACCGTCGTTGTTTTGTATTATTACGTCGTTTCTTTTTAATAACCGACGTTGTTTTCCTTGCAGATTAATCAAAAATGGTTTCGAAATCTCAAAACAAGGAAGCTGAAGCGTCAAAGGCCAAAGCAGGTTCAATGGCACAAGGGGATGAACCCAAAACAATTTCAAAGGCTCAAGTGGAAGTTGAAAAATCAACTCAAAGCAAACCCTCGAAGAGGATGAGATTTTCCTTAACCTCAGAGAAAGACTCGAGCACAGCCACATTTGTTGAGGAGCCAAAATCTGGTCGCGGTATCAGCACAATGAGCCGTGTTGTGAAGAGGAAAATTGAGAAGGTTAAGCCTGTGGTTGAGTTCAATAAAGATGGCACACCACATGGCAAGGCTGCTGTTGAGATGCAGTCTTTCATTGGTGTTTTGGCACACACCAGAGTCCCTCTTGTGGTCAAGAAATGGAAACAATTACCCAAGGACGTGAAGGAGCAGATTTGGGAAGCTGTTCAAATGTCCTATGTTATTGGGGATAGTTACAAGAACTTGGTCTTGTCATCTGCCGCCAAAAAATGGAAGGATTTCAAGTATAACGTAACTAAGCAATATATCCTTCCATTCGCACATGACAAGGAGAAATTAAAAGAAATCCCATTGCTTTATAAGTTCATAGAGAAATCGCAATGGGATGCCTTCGTAGCTTCATGGTTAACCCCAGATTTTGAGGCTAAGCATGCTGAGCAAAAGGAGAGGAGGGAGAAATTGGAGTACAACCATAGGTTGTCAAGAAAAGGGTATGTTGGTTTGACGGACCAATTGGTAGAAACCATGCCCGAAGGTCAAGAAATCGATCGAGCTGTTCTGTGGAAGAAAGCAAGAGAAGATAAAACAAGAAACATCCCTGATCCAAAGGCTGCAGAGAAGGAAAAAATAATCGTAAATCTCACTAACTCTGATCTAAATTTGAAAAACGGAGTGTTTTATTTTGGTATAGACGTCGTTTATCTTTACATAAGCGACGTTATAAAATGAACACCACGACGGGCTTAATTTACGGACGTTTAAAAATGAATAGGACATCGGTTTTTGAATAAAGTAGACGTCTAGATAGAATTAATACGACGGATTAAATTATTCTATGAACTGCATTTTTGTTTTAAGTTTACTCACGCACACACTCTCCATCTCTCTGTCTATTTCACTGAAATTTGTGGTGCACAATTTCTGGAAAAGAATGCATATTTCAATCGAATTTTTTCACTTCTTCATTAAAACTTACGACGGTTTTATCTTATCTAGACGTTAGAATGCTTATACAACGACGGTAATTTTGTGCAGCCGTATGGAATTGGACATCTACGTCTGTTTGTTTAATAATCCGTCGTCTTACTTTGAAGACTACGACGGTCTTTGATTTATGTCTTAATCTATTTTATTTTGAATATACGACGTAATTTAATATACCGACGTTGTAAAGTATGTATAAACAACGACGGTATTTATATACAGACGTTTTAAATCAATACCACGTCAGTCATTTAAGAAAAACCGTCGTTTTTTATAATTTACAACGTCGGTATATGTATCTGTCATACACCCTGCTCAGGTTCTAACAATCTCTCTTTCTCTCTTTTAGGATGATTTGCAAAAGCAAGTCTCCGAAGGCACTCTGACTGTCTCCGGGACCAATGATATCTTGACTCTGGCTTTGGGAACCCCCGAGCATGGTGGGAGAGTCAGAGGAGCTGGTGCTGGCGTTACCCCAACTCAGTTCTTCAATTTGCCGAAACAGCAGAGAGTGAAATTTGGTGACAAATTGAAGGAAAGTGTGAGGGAGGCAGTCAGTGAAGAGACCTTGAGGATTGAGGCGAAGTCAAAGGAAACTATAATGGAAGCAGTCAGAGTAGAGAGGGAGGCTATGTTGGCATATATCCGTCAACTAGTTCCTAATTTTGATCCCAGCCAGATGCTCCAAACTCCAATTTCTCCAAGGACTCCAATTCCTCCAATTATTTTACCCCCTCAAGGTCAAAGCCCAAAAAATCCAATGTCTGATAAGGCGAGCTGCTCTGGGGCTACTAATATCAGACCCCTAGCTTTGGAATTAGAAGATCCGAAGCCTGAAGCTGATACTGCTGGAAAAGAGAAAGAGGACACAGTAAAATCTCTGCTATTTTCTATTTCTGCTTTTTAAATTTTAAATAGACGTCGCTCCTTTTAATAGCCGACGTTAAAATTTAAAATAACGACTGTATATACATCTGTTTCTTACAAAACACGTCGTGTTTCGTTAAATACCACGACGCTTTTATAAACTGTCGTCTATTTCATGATTTCATTAACTGCATTTATATTAGACGACCTTTCTATAGTATAGCGACGTTATAAATTCAATACAACGACGATTATCTATTTACCGACGTGTATAACCTTTCCTCCGTCAGTATTAACTAGAAACCGTCGTTTATATTATATACCACGTCTGTTTTTTGAGTTTAGTTAGAGTCGTTTATTTTAGTTCACACACAAACTAACTTATATTTCTTTATTAATTTCTTTTAACAGGATCTCTCAAAGCTAGACATGCCACCTCCTCTGTTAGCCTTATGCCAACATTTCCGAACCAAGTTGTTGCCTGGTAATGAGGCTCTAACAATTCACATGCCCAAGGAAGTGTTTGGCTTTGAGCATGATACCTTCCTCTTCACTGAAGATGTTTTGCAGTTTGGTTCCATGGTTGAGATTGGAACCACAGTGATATCAGTATACATGAGGTAATTCTCCCTAATCCCATTTTGTTTTACATTTTCCTTTCTTTTAAATTAAAATATCATTTAATTGACTTTCATATATTTAGGT
>NW_018921292.1:159991-171162 GCF_002207925.1 Prunus avium
GAGAATACGGAGGAAGTCCTACCTTATATCGAGTACGTATGAGTTTAATTTTTCATATATATGTAGCCATTTTAAATATTATTACTCCTTATGTTTATCTTATATATAAGGGACCGTAATGCGTGTTTTTTTCGTGTCAATTGTAGGGAACATATGATCCACATCAAGACCACTTATCCGAAATTTAGAAAGAGAACAAAGTGGCTACAAGATAAGTACAATAGCACTTTCATTCAATGGCTACGCTTTAAGGTATATATGTTATTGAATGACATATTGAACTTTTAATTTTCTTTCTTTCTATATGTTAGATTGAATTAATATATATGTTTAATTTGCAGGTTCAAAGTGAATTTAATGGGGAAGATTATAATGGCATATCAGAAAATTTGAGGTGGTTAGCAGCTGGTCCAAGCATGGTAGTGCCATCATATAGGAGCTATCTTATTAATGGTGTCAAATTTAGCACCAAGGCACAAGATGATGTGCGAACTGTCCAAAATAGTGGAGTTTATTTACTTGCACATACTATGCAAGTTGCTAGTGCCAAGGATAAAAACCCTATTGTCTCCAATATGGGTTTTTATGGGGTTATTCAAGAAATTTGGGATCTTGACTACCAAAAGTTTAGAATCCCAGTCTTGAGGTGTGATTGGATAGATAACACTTTGGGCCTTGTAGTCGACGAACTTGGATTTACCCTTGTAGATCTGAGTAAAATTGGACATAGGAATGACCAATTTGTTATGGCTTCTCAAGTCAAACAAGTATTTTATGTTGACGACCCAATGCATCGTGGTTGGTCGGTAGTGTTATCAATGCCTAATAGAGAATATAATGATGTTATTGGTGATGATGTGCTAGGTGATATTAGAATTGAGTGTGAGCCATTTTCTAGAGGGATACCAAATGTTGACACATTTGATGACCTAGTGGGTGAGTTTGGGAGTGAGAATATTAGAGATAGGTGTGAAGATATATGGATTGATTGATTGTTGTAATGTATGACATTAGTTATGCAGTTAATTGTATGATATTAATTCATAGCTCTGTATATCATTTTAATTCCGATCACATTTTCATTCTGCAAGCTTTGGGCACGACAAATCAAAAATTAAAAAATAATCGGTTAAAGCTGAAAATACAACGGTCAAGCTACAAAAATCGCAAAAAGAGACGTCTAAAAAACAACCAACGTCGGGTTTTCACAACCGACGTGGAATGACAACGCAAAAATGAAATAAAAACCGCCATTTGAAAAAGAAAACACATCGGTTAATTATAATTCATTTCAAAACGGTTAATATTGTTGTTTTTACGTCAGTTCAAGTAAATATATGCCATGTTATATGTTTTAGACGTCAGTTTTTTTATTTAATGAACGTAGTATTTATTAACCACGGCGGTTTCTAAGTTTGACACGTCGGTTTTGTTTGATTTAGAGACGTTGATAAAACTATTTACGTCGGTTTTATAGTTGTTTTTGACAATTAAAATTATTTACACGTCTGTTTTTAACTACAACCGTCGTCTATTATAGTCGAAAGGTCTCTTTTTATGCTTTTATGTATCAAATCGACGTCGGTTTTAGTTTTTTTATGACGTGTAATATATTAGTCGTTTTTTTTGTGTTCAAGCCGTCAAAATCATTTTCAACGTCTGTGGTTATATAAAGGGTCGTGGTTATTATTGTTTTTACATCAGTTGAAGTAAATATATGCCATGTTATATGTTTTAGACGTCCGTTGTTTTGTTTAGTGAACGTAGTATTTATTAACCACGACGGTTTTTAAGTTTGACACGTCGGTTTTGTTTGATTTAGAGACGTTGATAAAACTATTTACGTCGGTTTTGTAGTTGTTTTTGACATTTAAAATTATTTAAACGTCTGTGTTTTACTAAAACCGTCGTATATTATAGTCGAAAGGTCTCTTTGTATGCTTTTATGTATCAAATCGACGTCGGTTTTAGTTTTTTTATGACGTGTAATATATTAACCACGTCGTTTGTTTTGTGTTCAAGCCGTCAAAATAATTTTCTACGTCTTTGGTGACCGAAAGGGTCGTGGTTATTATTGTTTTTACGTCAGTTCATGTAAATATATGCCATGTTATATGTTTTAGACGTCAGTTTTTTCATTTAGTGAACGTAGTATTTATTAACCACGACGGTTTCTAAGTTTTACACGTCGGTTTTGGTTGATTTAGAGACGTTGATAAGCATATTTACGTCGGTTTTGTAGTTGTTTTTGACATTTAACATTATTTAAACGTCTGTGTTTTACTAAAACCATCGTCTATTATAGTCGAAAGGTCTCTTTTTAAACTTTTATGTATGAAATCTACGTCGGTTTTAGTGTTTTACTGACGTGTACTATATTAACCACGTCGTTTGTTTTGTGTTCAAGCCGTCAAAATAATTTTCTACGTCTGTGGTGACCGAAAGGGTCGTGGTTATTTTTGTTTTTACTTCAGTTCAAGTAAATATGTGCCATGTTATATGTTTTAGACGTCAATTTTTTCATTTAGTGAACGTAGTATTTATTCACCACGACGGTTTCTAAGTTTTACACGTCGGTTTTGTTTGATTTAGAGACGTTGATAAGCATATTTACGTCGGTTTTGTAGTTGTTTTTGACATTTAACATTATTTAAACGTCTGTGGTTTACTAAAACCGTCGTCTATTATAGTCGAAAGGTCTCTTTTTAAGCTTTTATGTATGAAATCTACGTCGGTTTTAGTGTTTTACTGACGTGTACTATATTAACCACGTCGGTTATTTGCCGTCGTTATTTCATGTGTGAAAAGACGGCGGTCGATTTCTCGTCGGTTGTAAACCATGATACACGACGGTGGATTACCGTCGTCTATTTCGTTTTTTGTAGTAGTGGACCTAAGCTCCATTATACTTAATCAGATAATATGTAATTAATCTTTCAATTTCTGAAAAAATAAAAATAAAAATTTCCTTCAATTTCAATTTCATCATATAGATTAGCGCATCGCACAGAAATTTGCATGTTCGATTTTCTTTGATAGGAAATAGAAATTTCTCTAACATCATATTACTACTATAATTGCAATTTACATGCTACATACATACGTGGTTAATTATTATTTCCCACTCGCACTTGAATATTATTAAGGCCTATTAGTCAATTATTAGCAACCCCAAAACAAAGTTTGAGTTGCTTGCTATTTGTTTATTGCATTTCGCATTTGATTTTGGTGGCATTTAAACGTGACATTTATAAAACTATAATATGACAGATGTCACTCTATATAAAACGATGGCCATAATTTGAGTTATATTAACTTGTCATTGTGCCTCAGATTTGGGTTTCCAAATCAAAAGCGGATGTATTTTCAGTTCGGGCCGCGGGCGGGTGCTCTTCGTTTTCTCCAGATCCCTCAATTGAAGTTTTCTATATATATACAAGTGAGACAAGATTGATTTTAATTGGGTAATTCTCTAGCTTTCACTCATCTCCATATTTGGCTAGCTAATATTTGCTGGAGTACGTATTCAATATTATTTGGTGCTAATTAATTCTAGTTTAACAAGAGCGAGCGAGCTACCTGGGTTTGTGAATAATTCGTACACTTGAGAGAGAGGATATTGCGTCACAAATAAGCTTGAGATATGATCACCCCGGTTGACCAAGTATCAATTCAGTTGAGTTTAATTTCTTTATACCTTCTTCAGCCTACTTGATTATTTTCATCACTTATATATGTTGAAGTCTTAGATTCTTATTTGGATTTTCTGGGAGAAAAGAGAAGAAGAAAGGAGGAGACTGCTGAAATTCTTCTCTGCAAAACTGAATATGCTGGAGCAATATGAGCTCAGCTATATTCGTCTATATTGTCAAAACGATTTACATAAGGACCAGTACAAATATGGTCTACCAATGTGTGTATGACACTTGGCTCTTCCTATAGGCATTTCAGTCACAAAATTCCTAAGCTGTTACTTAGTCACAACCAGCTGTAATACTGTAAAACTGTAAAAGTAAATCTGCAAGCCAATTTACACATCAACACTCCCCTCTAAATGGTTTGCTGATTTCACTCCAAGCAGCTCTCTTAGATTTAATGCAGAACCTTTCCTTTGGTAATGCCTTCGTGAAGATGTCTGCAACTTGATCTTGACCTTTGCAATAGATCAGATCCACCGCTCCTTCGTGAATTGCATCTCTGATGAAATGGAACTTTCTTCCTATGTGTTTTGACCTTTGATGGAACACAGGATTCTCGGACATGGCTATAGCAACACATGATTGGTGTAGCTTCCCTGAATTAGTTGTATTCTGCATCCTGAATTAGTAGAAGTTTCTACATTGTTGAGAAGGCCCCTCTTGATGCTTTTGCTGTGTAATGCTTATGAGCCCATTCCTACAAACACAGCCAAATACAATGAACCTACTGCTCGAAAAACCTCTCTATTGTCTGCCACACACATATTTCAGCTAAACATGCAACAAGGAGAAACAAAAAGGAAAAAACAAAACATCAACAAGACAAACTAATAAGAATGGATCATCATCTTAACAAATAGAAAGAGAGAACCATTAAACTAAAAGAAAAATTCATGTGAGAGAGAGAGAGAGAGAGAAAGAGAGAGCAGCTAAAAGATAATATTGAAGATAAAGTCAGCAAAAAAAAACCTGGAAACTTGAACCATAGAAAACAATTATAGTAAGACAATATTGAAGATAAACTCTGCTGATATACTAGAAACTTAAAAATGAAGCTAGCTAAATTAAATCTGATGGGTTTATATTACCATAGAAAACAATTGTAGTCAGATAAGCTAACCTCATTGATGATGAAGTCGAGGATAACTGATCCAGGATGACCAAGCCTGCATACCTAAATTAAACATTGTTTTACTTCCTTGAACTAATAATATAATATATATATGCAAAACTATAACTAATTATGTCCAAATGACATACCCGTTGTAGGCTTTGAATGCCACGTTCTGATAGCCAGTTGAACTCAAAGTCTGCGAAGATTTCTCACCAAACTTATAAGGAACCACATCATCACCTGTAATAAATCATATCAATAAATATCTTCAACAGACAAACATGTATAGGTTAGGTTATAAATTTCACAGCAGAACCTACAGGAAAAGAAGATGCTAGAGCCAAGGATGTAAAAGATATATAAAACCAACAATATATGTGTATGAGAGGTCATGATGATTACCTTTTCCATGTCATAACAAAATCGGCAAGGAGGCAGCACACACTCAGATTGCATGGGTATGGAGTACCATTCCCATATTTTCTTAGAGTAAAGCAAGTCGCAGAGTATAAGGCAGTAGCTGCACCATTTCAAACACAGTATATCAACAACTGGAGAAATAATCAAATGCTAAAATCCAGAGAGAGGAACCTACTGTCATCAGGCTCTGTTGATAGCAAATTTGCAACATGTGCTGCAGAAGCATCCAAACCTTCTATATCATCTGGAGCATCTTCTGAAAGTTCTCAAACATCAAACCCTGTTTTAAATCACAAAAGCAGATGATATTTGAATTTTAAACCAACACTAAACATAAAAACACAATTTGAATAACAAATGTCTGCATTTGGTTACCAGATGGATGAGAACACAACCAAGCCCTTGGAGCCAAAACTCTGTAGAAAAATAAGCAAAAGAGAATAAACAAAACAAAAATTTTAACTTTAAAAAAAAAAATAGAAATCAAACCTGGTAAATTGGTCTAATGTACCTTGAGAGTTAAAACATTTTTTGTCGTAGTGGCAGCTTGTGGAACTAGAGTATTAGTCGTAATGGCAAATTGGTCTTCTAGATAGTATTCTCTGCTTCTTCTTTACTATGCAATGCAACATATGTATGTAGATGATCTGTATGAGGGGGATATACCATTTATCTCATTCTAAAACAATCTCAAACAAGTTTAAAAATCGTTAACAAAACATATTCTTTTAAGAGTAACAGAACATATTCTTATTTGCTCACCAAACTTGCACATCGGAAACACATAATCTCTTGAAGTAAATATAATCAAACAGAACATATTCTTATTCATAATGAAAATCACAACCCAAACCAAATGACAGTTAGGAGAAACTAAGAATTTAGGAAATTAGGGCACGAAATTTTTGGGAGATAATCAAACTCAATGTTGAACTCAAAATCTAACTCAAATCGAAATCAAACTTGAAATCAAAATCAATCAAAACCACAATTAAAAAAATCGAAATCAAGCACAAGAATAGAGAGTTGCACCTGAATAATTGAGAGCAGAGAAGCTTCCAGTTGAAACCTAGATGATTTCAGAGAGAGATTGAACCTAGAAATCAAAACAGAGACGAAGAGAACACTCGCTCGCTCGACGAAGAAGACGATCGCTGCTCGCTCTCGCCGAAGAAGATGGTCGGTGCTGGTTCGCTCTCGCCGAAGACGACGATCGCTGCTCGCTCGCTCATGACGATCGTACCAAAGTACTAGCCTCCTGTTTGAGTAAAGTTGAACAAATAAATTTATTTTTTATTTTTAAAAGTTAATTGGTCACTAATGTGTGATAGAAAAGAAGTAAGTCCATCGTTGCATATATGTTGGTCACTAATTAGGCAATTTAAGTTGTTTTCAGTGATTAAATTTAAATTAGTCACTATTTGTCACCAAATATGGTCATTAAAAGTTACAAATTATGTGCCAATCATTTTAAAAATTACAAAGGTATGTACACTACACTAAATGCACACTATTTGTGGTCATTGAGAAATTGGTCACTATAGATTCTACATACTTTTTTTCTTGTAGTGTACATGTGGACAATTCTATCTTTATTTAAGATCAAATGCTTGATACATAGCCTGACTAATAATCTACACGTTATCAATTACATGTCTGAGAGTCTTACCTTTATTAAAGATCAAACGTTTAATATAGAGCCGAACTAATTATCGACACATTATCAATTACATGTCGATAGTCCCTATATGTATGTAAATGTCACCACAACAGTGATTTGATGGGCAGAAAGTAATGACGTAGTTAGTTCCACCATTGCATGTAAATGTACCCCTTTTGTCATCATAAGCATAGCTGTAAGCGTCGGGGCATGCGTTATGGAATATCTCAGAGTAGTTTGTCGATGGGCATGTCTCTGGAGTGTTTTGAGGCGGAGTGCAACAGTACTGTGGCTGATTGAATGCAACACATGCGCTCAAGCAGGCAACCACACTCCCATCAGAACCTTTCTTTTGCAGCTCACTCGGACAAACTGCGTTCACGTTCGCCGGGCAACTAGCCGTCTTGCAGTCGCCGGTACCGCCTTGTGGAGTCACAGACATGGGCAAGTTGAAGCCATCAACAAGGCTAACGTCGTAGAAATCTTGTCCTCCATCTGCTGCAATATTTAATTCCGCTAAAGTTGTGGGCGGGATGGCACCGGTACCGTTGCACGTGACCTTATCAGAGGCACAGTCTGCGGTGGCGCAGACGAAATTTCCAAAGGTGTTCGTGTAGCATCTAGTTCGGGCCCAGAAGCGGCCGGCCCACGGCACCGGAGTGTCTAGCTGGAAGCTAGCTTGGGATGCTAACTCGAACCCTGTGGTTGATAATTGAGGTTTTCCATCGGAGGTTAAGGTTCCTGGCCAGACCGTGTAGGGGCAATTGTTTTTGAAAGAAATTGTCGCTGCATGTGCACCTGCCATGCAAAATAAACCACACTTAATTTGATGCAGTAATCACAAACCACACTTATTGTGACCAAATATTAAATTAAAATTAAAGAAAATAAGAAGAAAAGATCAATGAGTATTTCTATCGTTTGGCCAAAATGAAAAACTTAAAGAAAATAAGAAGCTTGTTTACCTCCGAAGGAAAGGATGGTTAAGCTGAGGCTGATGACAACTACTAGGGTCTTCACCATCGGAATGTCTTAGTTGCTTTGCTTCGATTTTGATGAGCTTGGGCTTTAGTTATATAGGCTTTCATCGGAAACCATGGAAGGACTTTTGCCAACTAGGTTGAACTTAGCCATTGTGGAAAGCAGAAAAAGGGAAGAAAATTAAAGAAAATAAACTAATTTAGAAGGGAAGCAAATACAATTGCCTTGCCTCTAAAACTTTTGAGGTCCCCTCTTTATAGACCAAGGCCACAGCCTCATAAGTAGATGAAGCCATAACTGATCAGGGTCTTCTTCCACCTTGTTAATTTACTCAGAGTCTTCTTCCACCTTTCCAAGTCTTTGAGATTAATTCCAAGTCTTTTTTTATCACCCCCATAATTTGGAACTTCTAGCACGCACATTGATTGAACATGTTTTGGTCAAGATATTTGAAAGCTTCACATTACAAAGAAGTTGACGTCTTTTATACGGTATTTGGAGCTTCTAGCACGCACATTAAAAAACTAAAATAATGATAAAAGAGCAATTTCCCCCTTTTTCCCTTTCAACTAAAATAATGATTATTGAAGTGAAATTTTCCTGTCCTTTTCAATATCATGTGAACAATAGTATTATTTGAAGTCTTTATATCAGTTCAATTTACGTTTGAATAGACAATTCAAAATTGAAGTCTAATTTCCTGTCCTTTTCAATATCATGTGAACAATAGTATTATTTGAAGGTTGTCCTCTTGTTTCTATTTATGTATTTATTTTAATTTATCAAAATCGTAGAACTTCATTAAGAAAATCAGCAAAACAGTACATCAGCTTCTAAGCAAGAATCACGAACAGCGAAGGAGCCATAATGTGACCTCATTAAAACCTTGCCTTAAAAAACTCCCAAAGAAGGCCTAACACAAATGGTTGCCCTAACAAATCCAAGAAGTTATAATTCTAGAATGCCCAACATGCATATGCTTTTGCCTCTAGCCAGGAGAGAATACACCATAAAAAATAGTATGACGAACCTGGAAATTCTTGAGGTGAACTCACGCATACACCGATGGCGGGAGGCAACATTAACTCACATGAAGGAAAATCAGGGCTTTTCTCATAAAAATAAATTTTATGACAGAGAATCCAACAAATCACTGCCCCAATGCAAGAGA
The DNA here is from genome assembly GCF_002207925.1 of Prunus avium. The sequence continues at coordinate 169,036 of NW_018921292.1, forward strand.
CCATTATGCAAATTAAATTCATAATCAAAACTAATGCAAAAGAGTATTGAATTGCAGGCTAATTTGGTGGGAGGAAATCAAAACAATAAACTCAGGAACCAAGAGTTAATACACCCCCACATAACACGTAATCTTGTAAATAGGGGTAGTTTTGGAATCCAAAAAATCTAATAAATCAGATTATAAATTATATTAAGTAACTTGCTTAGTTGGATCCTAGTCATGGGTATTATTTGAAAAAAATTGGGTATTTTAAATAGAAAAATAAAGAGAAGAGTTGTATGTGATTTAAAATAAATTTTATGGGTCTAAGCTCAATTTACTATTGGGTGAGCTAGGATTTTTTTTTTTTTTTTGGCTGGAAGAAAAGAAGCCATCTGGGCTATAGCCCAGGTTAGCCAAACTTAGGATCCGTCCCTGCCCATTTCATGGAAGTTTCTCCACCTACAGATCTTTAGCATCTCATTTTCCATTTCACTTTTCAACTGATTTATTATTGAGAAGGACGGGTAAATGAGTAAACATGTTGAGATGGGTCAAAATTGAAATTGGCACTTAGGTGACGAGGGGTAAATTAAATGACACTAAAAAAAAACCACAACAAACTTCACACACTTTAGACCTTGACCAATACTCTTATGACTAGTCAACTGTCAGACATGAATAATCACAACCAAGAACATACACAGAGCATATCAATATGTACCTGCAAGCCTAGAGAATTACTAGTGATAACCTAGGCACTCAGAAAGACCCGTCAATCTAGGCATTCCCTGTGCTAGCAACAACTATGGTGAAAGTGTGTGAAAGCATCATAATCAAGTAAGCATCAGACAACAGAAAATGATGACTAGTCAACCGCAAGAACACGAACCCAGAAATACATGTGATGACTAGTCAACTGTCAAGAACACAAACCCAAAAAATTTAAGAGATGCAAACTAGAAATTTGTTCACCTAGAAACCCACAATTGGGAAAAACTGGGGGTCATCAACCGACCAGGCAATCTACTAAGCAAAAAGATTCTTACAAATAAATACTAGCAAGCTCAACAAATCCTAGGTCTATTTAGGAAGATGTGCTATACCTTTCCTTGTGCAATCTTCTTCTCCAGCTTAGCAAAACTGACAGGACCCGCCCCGGATTTCCTCGGAAACCGAGACGGATCCCGTATATGATCCGACACCCTACAGGTGCCGGGCCCACTTACTAAGAACCGAGACCTCTACCAAAAATTTTGGCAGTCTCCCCTGTAAACAGGACATATCCAGAAAAATTTCAACCTGTCAAAAACACAGATATTTACAACCCAACAGCAAGCATGCATTACACAAAGTATAGTGTAATAGAACATGGCCTACGGCCTCAAAATACCAAATCCTAACAGGCGATAACAGAGCAAGTCTACAGAGTACAACAAACTAGCAAAAATGAAGTTTTACGTATTTACATAACACTGAGGCTCCAAGAAAGCTCAAGTACTGCGGCTCGTGATAGCAGGGGCACAAAACATGGCACTCCAGCTCGTTCCAGTCAACTACTGGCTGTGGGGCGCAAAACAGAAAATTGTGAGTGGACAAAACAAAATTTAGTTTCATTTAAACCAAAGTAATATAACCCCACTGTTAGAAAACCATGCATGAAAACAATGCATTAAATCCATCATATACATATATAAATAACTTGCTCAAACCCGAGCTAAATCCGAAATCCAGTGAAACTTACAAATTAACCCACCCAAACCTTTCCTTACAAATCTCAAATCAAACTCTCGAAACCCGTGCCCACCGGCACGACGAGCGGGGAAGTATCCTCACTCAGAAACAACAACAAAGGAATAGCTATAATATGAGAGATATTCTCTATATATATATAACACACCTAATTGTACCGGGGAAACAATCCAACAGGGGATTGTTGACTAGCTCACAATTATCAGCCCTCAAACGGACTATGTGGCTAGGGACGAGCCATCCAACTGGGGGACTAACTCTCAGCCAGCACGTACGGACGAAGAATCAAGACCCGTACGCCTGTAAACAGTTCAGACTACCCAATTAAGGGTCTACAGCGGCACCCCGTTAAGGTATGCCCCGGGTTCCGACATTTCCAAGTATCTCACAATT
>NW_018921292.1:191966-215449 GCF_002207925.1 Prunus avium
TTAAATAGACGACGGTTTTTTCAGAAAAAGTGTCGTCTTTATATTTAATAGACGACGGTTCTATAAAAAAAAGTGTCGTCTTTACATTCAATAACGACAATTTTTTCAGAAAAAGTGTCGTCTTTACATGTAATAGATGACGGTTCTTTTAAAAACCGTCGTTTTTACATATAATAGACGACGGTGAATTACCGTCGTAGTTTGACTTTCAAAAAGACGACTGTCGAAAGAAAATGGTGGTTGTTTAAATTCAAAACAAAACTTCTTCCAAGTATCTTAAGCCATGAACATTGATATGTTTTTCATAAATGAAAATTCAAGAGAAATGATAAGATCTAATTACCCTTGAAGCAATTATATGAACCAAGTTGTGTTTTGGTCTTCTCTTGATGATTTTCCTTTGTTGATCTCCTCTTGATCTTTCTCCTCCTTGTGAGCCACAAAAGTATATGGCCTCTAAGTCTCCACACCGATGGAACCTTGAGATGAGAATAAGTATCTTGAGAATACTTGGATGCTAGTGCAAGATTCTCAAGATTGGTTTCAATCTAAACCCCTTTGAAAGATGAAAGTGTTTCACTCTTGAAAACTCTCTTTTTTTTCTCTTTGATCTTCCAAACCCATTTGGTTGATGTTGGATTGTGTTTTTTGTGTTAATGAGCTTATGGAAACAATTCCCATACACATGCACTTAACCATTTTCGGCCAAACCTCATTGGGATTCCAAAATTGGGCCTTATGACACTTAAACCATTATAATTAGGTGTCTTAAGCCCTTGGGCTTGATACCCAACCATTTGGGCTTTCCGTTAACTATTACTTAGCCCAAATACGTTTTTATTCCCTCTAACTATTATCGAGGCCCAAATACGTTTTTACACGTAGTAGATCATCCACATCAAATCAATCAAATTGATTTCCTCATTCTCATTTGTATTATTCAAAGTTAACCATTTAAGGTGTGCGATCCATTGGGTTCTAATTAGCAAGGCAGTGGGAAAATATTAGAACTTTTTCTAACCAACTGGAATTAAAACCCCTTTTTAATTTTTCCTTTATTTGGATCGATCACAATCAATCCTAGGGCTTCCACAAGCCAAGAGTGACATCTAGCAATATATCATGGCTACCCAAGCTAATTAGAATAGATGAAGAACCTATTCAGTTGGAATTGCAATGCAATACGGTCCTTCTCTTATACAATGTTTCAAATCATATTATTAGGGTACGGATTGTTTATGTCAAACCCTTAATATGATTTATAACCTCATGTGATTCAAAAGAACGTGATTAAGAGCAACTTTCTAAATCAAGCTCAAAATACTTTGGCCAAAGATTTACTGAATCACATCTTGAAACATTCTCCTTCTTTATCGAAAGTAGAGATTCCTTATTGTACATTCACATGCCCCTATGATGAATTAAGAGATCCCAACAACACTTAAGACAAATCTTTTACGGCTTGCCTTTAAGAGCTATCAAAGATCAATAACGCATCACAAGACAACCATGATGCCTCAGGTCTAAGGACTAATTTGCATTATTGCAACTATGAGTTCTCGTTTGACATATAGATAAATACTCCATACGAGAACTACGGTTGATCGCGTTCAGTGTACTCATTCACTAATGAGCACCCACATACTTGTATTAGTGTCAACTACACAAATGGTTTGAGACTAACCATCCTCCCAATTGAGCATACATAATATGTGCTAATCTTGACGGTTTATCAATGTCCATTTGATAACCTATGATTAGGAACATTTTGGGATGCTACAGTTAGAGATTAAAGGTCTCCCGAATCTAATCTTCTTTAGATTACTTTATCTCTTATTTAGCATACCCTGGACATTTGTTTCTTTACACGATGTAAAAGATAACAAATTAAGTTTGCCCTTTATATATCATATACGAAATGTATTCTCAGGAGATTACATCAAATGTATTGGCTCTTAGGGCACATTTCTAACACTAACATGTCATTAAAGAAGCCTCACACAAACGGTTGCCCTCTTGTTTTGATATTTGAATACTAATAAGCCTAACAAATCCAAGAAATTATAATTGTAGAATGCCCAACATGCATATGCTTTTGTCCTCTAGCCAAGAGAGAAAAAGAAACGCCTAGCCTTTCGATCAATGCATCTTTTCATGCATGACTTGCGGTACTCAGCAATTAAGCCAAGCCGCCCAGGTCCAAGTCCAGAAGTATCACTTCATGACCACCACTTTGGCTATGATTGCTGTCATTTAGGTTTTTTTTTAGTATGAGCATTTGGGGAAGTGGGATTTATACAAATAATCATTGGGTGCCTCAGAATTTCGAACCTCAGCCCACACGAGCGGAGGTGGAAGAGCTCAACCAATTGAGCCATACCCTACTAGCAAAGGAAGTAGGTTAACATGTCGGTAGACAAAATAATTGAGCATAGCTGTGCAAGGCCAGCCCTATAGAAGCTGCCAACCAAACCTAGCTACTACTATTATGTGCAAGGCCAGCCCTATATAGCTACTACAATGTTGCGGAAAAGTATAAGGAAAACCTTTGAAGAAATTAACGTAATTATTAGTCCAAAAAATCCAAGTATATCTCTTGTATAAGCGCAAGCTCAATAGTTTGTTTGTTTGTTCATAGTACATGATGAGCATCATAGAGATAGAGATACCCTCAAAGATATGGCTTGACTACTTAAAATTATGGAGGGGATCCTACTTAAAACGAATGGGGTTTTGACACGTGTCAAAACAACATTTATGGTAAGGAGTTCCTCCTCAATTTTAAGGAGCCAAGCTTTTTCCATTAAGATATGGATGTCCATTTTCATGGGCATGGCTTTTTCAATGCATTAATTGCCATTTATTCTCAATAATTTTATGGAGATCAAATTTTTTTATTCACATTTGAAGATTACATGACATGACATGCAATTTAAAATGTAGATTTATTTGAAATTAATGTTTTTTTATCCATTTTGACATGTTATTGTACTTATCATTTTCTACTGAACCTCATTGCATCATGTGGACACCATTCGTTCACATAAAATCATTCGTAATTTTCTGTTATTGTAACATAAAGAAAGAGGGGTAATATATATTTCACACAAATTCTCTGTGCAATATATCTTCCAAAAATTCTTTGTGCATGACGTTAATTTATCTTTAATTAAATACCGGACTATCGATATTCACATAGATATTTTATTGAAGTTGGCAAAAGTATATCGTTAACATATCAATATTTTTATTATTGATGATAATAATATCGATATCGACACATTATCAATTACATGTGGACAATTCTATCTTTATTGAAGATCAAATGCTTGATACATAGTCAGACTACAATAATCGACACGTTACCAATTACATGCCGAGAGTCTTACCTTTATTAAAGATCAAACGTTTAATATAGAGCTGGACTAATTATCGACACATTACATGTCGAGAGTCCTATCTTTATTAAAGATCTTGTCCTTTCTATAGTTCATATATATGTATGCTCATCATGGGCAGAAAGTAATGGCGTAGTTAGGTCCACCATTGCATGTAAATGTACCCCTTTTGTCATCATAAGCATAGCTGTAAGCGTCGGGGCATGCGTTATGGAATATCTCAGAGTAGTTTGTCGGTGGGCATGTCTCTGGAGTGTTTTGAGGCGGAGTGCAACAGTACTGTGGCGTACCGAATTTAACACATGCGCTCAAGCAGGCAACCACACTCCCATCAGAACCTTTCTTTTGCAGCTCACTCGGACAAACTGCGTTCACGTTCGCCGGGCAACTAGCCGTCTTGCAGTCGCCGGTACCGCCTTGTGGAGTAACAGACATGGGCAAGTTGAAGCCATCAACAAGGCTAACGTCGTAGAAATCTTGTCCTCCGCCTGCTGGAATATTGAATTCCGCTAAAGTTGCCGGCGGAATGGCACCGTTACCATTGCACGTGACCTGACCAGAGGCACAGTCTGCGGTGGCGCAGACGAAATTTCCAAAGGTGTTCGTGTAGCATCTAGTTCGGGCCCAGAAGCGGCCGGCCCACGGCACCGGAGTGTCTAGCTGGAAGCTAGCTTGGGATGCTAACTCGAACCCTGTGGTTGATAATTGAGGTTTTTGATCGGAGGTTAGGGTTCCTGGCCAGACCATGTAGGGGCAATTGTTTTTGAAAGAAATTGTCGCTGCATGTGCACCTGCCATGCAAAATAAACCACACTTAATTTGATGCAGTAATCACAAACCACACTTATTGTGAACAAATATTAAATTCAAATTAAAGAAAAAAAGAAGCTTCGACTTTAAGAAAATATCAATGAGTATTTCTATCGTTTGGCCAAATGAAAAACTTAAAGAAAATAAGAAGCTTGTTTACCTCCGAAGGAAAGGATGGTTAAGCTGAGGCTGAGGACTACTACTAGGGTCTTCATCATCGCAATGTCTTAGCTTGCTTTGCTTCGAATTTGATGAGCTTGGGCTTTAGTTATATAGCCTTGGTGCGGGCCTAACGTTTTGTTCTTTTGCAGGACTCATGGTTCCTGCGATGACAAGTCACAAGACGACTAGTCTTACGATATTTTTTTGGGGGAATTTGAGTACGTAACTTATCGCATGTCATGTAATCTTCAAATGTGACATATGTCATGTCATGTAATCTTAAAACTTAAAACTTCCAAATTTCCAATCAATTAGAGCTTAAAAGAGTTGATACACACCATGTTACTTTAAAAAAAATATATTAAAAGAATATATAATAAATACAATATACCTCTTTATAAAATTAAAAATTAAAAAAATTTGGGCCTCCTGGATAATGGACCCAGAGCAGTCGCACTGACTGCTCTTGTCCAGGATCGGCACTTTTTTCAACTTAAGAGGTTCTGAGTTTGCATCCTTCTTTCTGTGAATAAAAAAAACAAACAAAATCAAATTACTTCATTTGCTTTTGTATGAAGATTTATTTTTTTTCAATTCTATGTATTTGTTTATTTCTTGTTTTCTGTCAAATCGTTTTTTATGAAAGATCAACATTCACATCCTTCGCCAATGTAGAAAGTGCCACTCTAGGAGAAGAAGCTGTTAGAGTATGATAGGATTGTGACACTTGGCATATGATTAGAGGTTGTGATGGTTAGTTAGTTAAGATGGTTACGTATAGTAGTGTATTCTGAATTACTGATTCATTAAGAAAGAAAGCTTATTTTCTCTACCATCTCTCTCTCTATTTCTGATATCTCATTCTCTCTCTCTAGAAGTTGTTTTTCATAGTTCTTCATTTGATATTGATTAACATGGTATCAGAGCAAGGCTTCATGTGTTGGGTCCAACGGCCACACGTGCTCCACGTCACCCAATATGGGTTGTCCACGTGTTAGGTTTGAAATAATGATTATTGAAGTGGAATTTTCCTGTCCTTTTCAATATCATATGAACAATATTATTATTTGAAGTCTTTGGAACAGTTCAATTTACGTTTGAATAGACAATTCGAAATTGAAGTCTAATTTCCATGTACAACACGGTTGTTCTCTTTTTTTTTCTTTTTTTTTAATTTATCAAAAGGGTAGGACTTCATTAAGAAAACGAGCAAAACAGTAAATCCGCTTCTAATAAGCAAGAATCACAAATAAGCCTAACAAATCCAAGAAATTATAATTATAGAATGCCCAACATGCATATGCTTTTGCCTCTATAGCCAGGAGAGAAAAAGAAACGCCTAGCCTTTCGATCAATGCATCTTTTCATGCATGACTTGCGGTTCTCAGCAATTTAAGTCAAGCCGCCCAGGTGCAAGTCCATGCATGACTTAGGGTCTTCATCATCGGAATGTCTTAGTTTGCTTTGCTCCGAATTTGATGAGCCTGGGCTTTCGTAATATGGGCTTAGTGCGGGCCTAACTTTTTGCTCTTTAGTTATATGGCCTTATATGTTTTGTATCATCTAAAAAAACTAAGTAACCATTTGAACATTTATCCTATGATGATCATTTTTCAGTCAAAAGCCTTTCCAGACTCCGCTCACGTCTGTATGGGTAGACGGTGAAGCCAAGGTCAACTATGAGGGGAGTCTGGAAAGGCCTTGGTCCCCAATTGGGTTCAGCCAAATACTATTTAAATCAAAAAAAAAAAAAACTACTTAATCCTAATTAAGTGCCCTAAGTCAGATCAGAAGAACTAAATAAATCACTTAAATGCCTTATACTTCTACATTCCAAAAGTATATTTCAACTAAAGTGGTTTCCGAGTTTGCATCCTTCTTTCTGTTAATAAAAAAACAAACAAAACCAAGTTATTACTTCAAAACTCCCAAATTAATTTTTTGTATGAAGATATATATGTCCTTCGTTTTAGTAGTTGGCCAAGGACAACCCAAGAAGAAGCTGCCACGAACAAACAGAGGTAGAATTTACAGCACAGGATATGCCACTAAAGTCTAAATGTGCAACTGTACTGAACTATAGGGCCATTGAAATGTGTCTTATTAAATCCCCCTTAATTGCCACGAACAAGCAGAGCTAGAATTTTCAACACTCGGGGACACATTTTCTTTTCCACACGTGAAGAAAAAAATTGCCACTAATATCACTTGTAAAAAAAAATATATATATTATACATATCCCAGATGACATTTTATTGGTCATCTTGCATAAGTATGTAATCTTCTTATTGGACTTTTCTTCCTCAAAGACAAGTGGTGCGGATTCAAGTCTTTTTGGTCTTCTATCTTTGCAGACTCCAAGACATTCAAGTAATCTTTAATGAGTCTCAATTTTCCACAGACCAGCATCATGAAATTTGGAAGTCGTCGTTTTGTTAAATTAATTTGGCTGCAACTACCTTCAATTACTTTTTTTACTTTGGCTCCATATATATCAATTTATCTACTATTACATTTTTTTTCCTTAAATTATAATATGTAAGGATACCAATATGCCCATCTACTAGGTCTATCTCCATTCCGACAAAATTGTTTATTGTGATGGATATGCTCAAGGCTTTAACATGAATTTTTATATTTCTTTTTTACAAACGACAATATATTTACACGATACTTTCGCCGGGCAACTAGCCGTCTTGCAGTCGCCGGTACCGCCTTGTGGAGTAACAGACATGGGCAAGTTGAAGCCATCAACAAGGCTTACGTCGTAGAAATCTTGTCCTCCGCCTGCTGGAATATTGAATTCCGCTAAAGTTGCCGGTGGAATGGCACCGTTACCGTTGCACATGACCTGACCAGAGGCACAGTTTGCAGTGATGCAGACTAACTTTCCAGAGGCATCCGTGGAGCATCCAGTTCGGGCCCTAATATGAAATGGTGGAGAATTTCAAACAAGCTTTTACGCTCAAGGGTTTTGGGTTGACAAAATTGCCCCTTGCATCGTTAAAAAAATTGACAAGAATACTATCATGTCATTGAATTGCTACAAATACTAACATGTCATTAAAGAAGACTAACACAAACGGTTGCCCTCTTGTTTTGATATTTGAATACTAATAAACCTAACAAATCCAAGAAATTATAATTGTAGAATGTCCATGCATATGCTTTTGTCCTCTAGCCAGGAGAGAAAAAGAAACGCCTAGCCTTTCGATCGATGCATCTTTTCATGCATGACTTGCGGTACTCAGCAATTAAGTCAAAGCCGCCCAGGTCCAAGTCCAGAAGTATCACTTCATGACCACCACTTTGGCTATGATTGCTGTCATTTAGCAAATGGTTAAAACACTCATATGCACAATACATTATCAAGTGTGGATTGAAATGAATCTTTTCCTCTTCATATTATTATTGTATGTCTTTATCTCGTCATAATCGGGATACTCGGGAAATCTTTTCTTCTTCATATTATTATTGTATGCCATATTCGTGTTTGCACATAGAGGAAGGTGGTGGAAGAGAGGATATGGAGGAATAAAGCAGAACTTAGAAATGAAAACACCTCAAAATTCTTTTAAATTTTTAGATTTCATGTAATGCACCCTTCATCTCTCTTTTATACCATATCTTTCCCCTCTATCTCTAACCATAAGAATAAAAACTGAAAACAAAATAGCTACAAGCGGGCCTTAGTTACTCTGCATCCTCTTGGATTTTGTCCCTTTTTCCCTTATTCATTGTTTTACTTTTTACCATTCAATTTTTTGCTTTAAAAAAATATTTAAATTGAGAAAAAATACTTGTGGGCGAAACCCCTAAGCACCCAATGAATATTTGTGTAACCCCTCTCTCTCAATCTCTTGTACTACTTGTACTAAACACCCACCCTAGCTAGGGTTGGCTGAAAACTTCACCGATGCACCTGTTCTCCACACCACTTGCTACCGGACCAGGAAACTCACTTTTCCCCGTCTTGCCCCTCCCCTAGCCTTTGCTCTCTCAACGATATATTTTTGTTTATTGGACTGAGAGTTTTCCTTTCTAGTTTCTAGTGTATCCTTATGGGTACAGAAAGTAGTATTAAGAGTTAAGCTTGAGGTATATATTGTCCCTCAACTCAAAGATTTGAAGGAATTAGGTTTTTTTTTTAGTACAAGCATTTGGGGAAGTGGGGTTTATACAAATATTCATTAGGTGCCTGAGAATTTCGAACTTCAGCCCACACGAGTGGAGGTGGAAGAGCTCAACCAATTGAGCCATACCCTACTAGCAAAGGAAGTAGGTTAACATGTCGGTAGACAAAATAATTGAGCGTAGCTGAGCAAGGCCAACCCTATATAGAAGCTGCCAACCAAACCTAGCTACTATTATATATGCATGACTTGAGAATTAAATGATGTTAATAATGTCAATATAGATGGCGTAAGATCCTTCTAACATTCAGTGTGAGTACAATGTTGCGGTAAAGTATAAGGAAAACCTTTGAAAAAATTAACGTAATTATTAGTCCAAAAAATCCAAGTATATCTCTCGTATAAGCGCAAGCTCAATAGTTTGTTTGTTTGTTCGTAGTACATGATGAGCATCATAGAGATAGAGATATCCTCAGAGAGCATGGTTTGGCTACTTAAAATTAAGGACGGGATCCTACTTAAAACGAATGGGGTTTTGACACTTGTCAAATTCCAGCAACATTGACAAATTTTCAACAAAAAAGAGAAAAGAATATTTTAAAAAAATTGACATGTGTCAAAACAACATTTATGGTAAGGAGTTCCTCCTCAATTTTAAGGAGCCAAGCTTTTTCCATTAAGATATGGACGTCCATTTTCATGGGCATGGCTTTTTCAATGCATTAATTGCAATTTATTCTCAATAATTTTATGGAGATCAAATTTTTAAATCACATTTGAAGATTACATGACATGACATGACATGTGCTTTAATCCATTTTTAATCCATTTTGACATGTTAATATTGTACTTATCATTTGCTACTGAACCTCATTGCATCATGTGGACACCATTCGTTCACATAAAATCATTCGTAATTTTCTGTTATTGTAACATAAAGAAAGAGGGGTAATATATATTTCACACAAATTCTGTGTGCAATATATTTTCCAAAAATTCTTTGTGCATGACGTTAATTCTATCTTTAATTAAATACCGAGACTATCGATATTCACATAGATATTTTATTGAAGTTGGCAAAAGTATATCGTTAACATATCAATATGTTTATTATTGATGATAATAATATCGATATCGACCCATTATCAATTACATGTGGACAATTCTATCTTTATTGAAGATCAAATGGTTGATACATAGCCAGACTATAATTATCGACACATTACATGTCGAGAGTCCTATCTTTATTAAAGATCTTGTCCTTTCTATAGTTCATATATATGTATGCTCATCATGGGCAGAAAGTAATGGCGTAGTTAGGTCCACCATTGCATGTAAATGTACCCCTTTTGTCATCATAAGCATAGCTGTAAGCGTCGGGGCATGCGTTATGGAATATCTCAGAGTAGTTTGTCGATGGGCATGTCTCTGGAGTGTTTTGAGGCGGAGTGCAACAGTACTGTGGCGTACCGAATTTAACACATGCGCTCAAGCAGGCAACCACGCTCCCATCAGACCCTTTCTTTTGCAGCTCACTTGGACAAACTGCGTTCACGTTCGCCGGGCAACTAGCCGTCTTGCAGTCGCCGGTACCGCCTTGTGGAGTCACAGACATGGGCAAGTTGAAGCCATCAACAAGGCTAACGTCGTAGAAATCTTGTCCTCCGCCTGCTGGAATATTGAATTCCGCTAAAGTTGCCGGCGGAATGGCACCGTTACCATTGCACGTGACCTGACCAGAGGCACAGTCTGCGGTGGCGCAGACGAACTTTCCAGAGGCATCCGTGGAGCATCCAGTTCGGGCCCATAAGCGACCGTTCCACGGCACCGGAGTGTCTAGCTGGAAGTTAGCTTGGGATGCTAACTCGAACCCTGTGGTTGATAATTGAGGTTTTTGATCGGAGGTTAGGGTTCCAGGCCAGACCGTGTAGCCGCAATTGTTTTTGAAAGAAATTGTCGCTGCATGTGCACCTGCCATGCAAAATAAACCACACTTTATTTGATGCAGTAATCACACACCACACTTATTGTGACCAAAATGAAAATATAAACTAAGAAAATAAGAAGCTTCGACTTTAAGAACAGATCAATGAGTATTTCTATCGTTTGGCCAAAATGAAAAACTTAGAGAAAATAAGAAGCTTGTTTACCTCCGAAGGAAAGGATGGTTAAGCTGAGGCAGAGGACTACTACTAGGGTCTTCATCATCGGAATGTCTTAGTTTGCTTTGCTTCGAATTTGATGAGCTTGGGCTTTAGTTAGTTATATAGGCTTGGTGCGGGCCTAACTTTTTGTCCTTTTGCAGGACTATGGTTGGTGCGGGCCTAACTTTTTATCCTTTTAGTTTGTGGTATAGTCAACAAACGTAAATTTTTTATAGTCAACAAACGTAAATTTTGGTATAGAATTATATTCATCACGCAGTATTTATATTTAGTAGGCTTCAGTTGATGGACTATGATATATATATAATTGAGGGACTATGATATATTTAGTAGGCTTCAGTTGATTTCCATTCAAAAGTGATCTCTAAAATAACTAAGTCATATAAGAAACCATTTGAACATTTAATCTTCAAATGTGATATATGTCATGTCATGTAATCTTCAAATTTAAAACTTCCAAATTTCCAATAAGTTAGAGCTTAAAAGAGTTGATACACACCATGTTACATTTTTAAAAAAAAAATATTAAAAGAATATATAATAAATATAATATATCTCTTTATAAAATTAAAAATTAAAAAAATTTGGGCCTCCTGGACAGTGGACCCAGAGTAGTCGCACTGATTGCCCTTCTCCAGGATCGGCACTGATTTCAACTTAAGAAGTTCTGAGTTTGCATCCTTCTTTCTGATAATAAAAAAACAAACAAAATCAAATTACTTCATTTGTTTTTGTATGAAGTTTTTTTGTTTTTTTTTCAATTTTATGTATTTGTTTATTTCTTGTTTTCTGTCAAATCGTTTTTTATGAAAGATCAACATTCACATCCTTCGCAAATGTAGAAAATGTCACTCTAGGAGAAGAAGCTGCCATGAACAAACAGAGGTAGAATTTACAGCACAAGATATGCCACTAAAGTCTAAATATGCAACTGTACTAAACTGTAGGGCCATTGAAATGTGTATCATTAATCCCCCTAAATTGCCAGAACAAGTAGACCTAGAATTTTCAACACTCAAGACACATTTTCTTTTCTACAGGCGGTGAAGTAAGTTAATGTGTCTACCGACCTGTGACGAAGGAGAAAAACTGAGTTATAACGGGGATAACATTGTTTTGCTATTCCCAACAAATAACTATGTCATGTTGAAGTGTTAACACATGTGTTAGTTGAATTATGTCCTATTCCTCTCCACAACTCTGAGCAATGTATTATAATATACCATATCTATGTTTATTTGCACCCTTTGGGATCTCATCAACCTCTCCAATCCTTGCCTTATTAGGCCTTCTACTTTGCTTACGATACAATGAAGGTTTATAATGGACCTATGACCTGTTTTAACCCGTAACTCTTGGGTTGACATTGGTGAAATGTAATTGATATATGCTCTATCATATGAGGAAGTGGGCAGCAACAGACTGGCTCTTTAATTATGTTTCCTTCTAGCATCAATCCCATTTTAGCTCACTCTAAAATTAAATGCCATGTTTATAAATATTTGGCCATGTAAAAGTAAAGGGAGATGGGAGATGTTAATTGCACTCCAATACAAACCATTGCTTTTCATTGCATTATCATCTTACAGGAAACTCCTAACACCAAATCCTCCAGAAAACAATAAGAAATTAAGTCCTCAATTGACAAGTATAAAATGAGCATTACCAGCAATGAGAGATATTGCAAATGCCTTTTCGAACAACTTGTTGAAATCTTTCTTGCTAATGAAGTATTTAGTGGTCAATAAAAGCATCTTCACCTTTGAAAATTTCACCAAATATGAACTTCAGCCACTTGTAAAACCAATACTCAGAGCAAAGTTTTAGAATATTTTTTCTTTTTCATGGTGAAAATTGTCTGATAGATGTTTTCAAATCACTGTTAATACTGAACTTCCCATTGATCTCCACAGCAAATGTTGACTACTTAACTTCACAGGCTTGTTAATGGTGATATTGCTTGAATATATCTGCCAATGAACCCCATCCATTCTTACTATACTTCCCGATAGATTCAGCATCATATGAAGAACAAAGAGAAAGCCCATTGTTGTGTGAAAAGCTGTGATTGGAGTACTTTCGATCCTGTAATTCTAGTCGTTGTTTTGGGGTGCTTAGCGACCTTGTCTTTGCCTTGGCAGATGCTGTCATGGCCATGTAAGTTGGAAGAACTGCAGAAGATGCCATCAATCTGTCATTTTGATGTTGAGTTTTTAACAATTGGGTGTTTTTTAGTTGTTCTTGAGTTTGAGTTTTTAAAAATAGGGCTACAAAACATGTTTTTTTTGTTGTTTTGGACTTAAATTCTGTTTTTGGAGTTTAAAAAGTTGGATTGAAGTTGAATACCAAACAGGCCCTTAACATTTCAGTTGCATTGTCGATCATTGAATCGTGTAGCATTTGAACATTTCTGCTTTCCAACATTTTGTTAATATTATATATTAAATACATCTAAATTCATCACTAACCCATAAAAATTTACCTTTCCTTTTCAAGAGAAAACATCACGATTTTCTTCATCTGTCTCTTAGTGCTCTCTCTCTCTCTCTCAGCTCCACATCCAAGATTAACAAGATTTGATACATCCTTTTTATCTTTCCAAATTTCTTGACTTTATACTCTCCCATGTGATTTCTCTCTCATCTATTATAATGTTGTTCGCTGAGGAAACTCAAGAACTGTTTTTTGTTAGTTGTTTTCTGTTTGAACAAAAACTAATTATAAACCACAAGAAGTTGCTGCCTTTTGGTTTTTTCCTTTGCAAAATCTGCTGCCTTTGGTTTTGTTTTTTCTCACAAAGTGCCATCTTCTTTTCTTTATCTGCCGATTGTTTTTTTTTTGGGTGAAATTATCAACTGCCCATGGCAAAAGGTTTTTGAAGAAGAAAAAAAACTTATATGGCCTACCATCAACTACAACATTGGGGAAATATTATCTGAAGTTTATTTGTATTCTTTTTCAAGAACAGAACTCAGACCGAAAAAAACAAAAGAACAATATGTTAACCAAAATATATTGTTCTTGTGTTTACAACTTATATAGACGTAAAATTTAATTATTTATATTTTTGCACTTTAAAGTATGCCAAAAATTTGCATTTTAGAAGCTTATTCGGATATTTTAACTGATTCAAACTACAAGGGTAAGATTTAAAATTCTTGGTTCCGCCCTTGATCCTTCACATTTGCTCCATCCAGTTGAGTTTCAATTTTTCTTTTTTTCAAATTTGTAGAGCAAAAATATGGCTGATCACCTCATCGGAACCCGACCCACCTACTCGAGTCTTGTATGGATTAGTGAAAAGCTTTTGAAAATAGACCTTTTCTTTTAGACTGGATCTCATAATATTTTAGAGGAGACGAAAAACTGAAGAGGGTTTGTAGGAAGGCGGTGTATTGGAAGCGGGCACTGCTAAAAATAAAGGTTAATGAGCGTGAGTATACAATTAGGGCTTGTATTGGCAAACCTCCCTCAATCGCTTGTATTTTTTTTTTTTTTTAAAAAAAACTACTTGTGGACGCTGGAAGTAATGTGGAGCATGACTTTGGAAGGGAAAGTAATAATTTTTTGTTGCTTATTAAAATACTTCTATAACTATTAGTAATTAGTTAGTGGTGAACATATCCAAGTTGACAATAAATAATGAAATTCTTCGTCCGAATATTGATAGTCGATGATTAGTTTAGGATTAGAGTAGCAGCATATTGTACGATCATTTAATAATTTAAGGAAAAATATATTATGAAGCTAATTAATTTATTAAGAATGGAAGCTGCATACGATATCTCGGGTCTTCCTTCCTAAAGTCTCATCCAATCCAATGCATTCAAGCATGCATGGATGTGCCTATTTGGGCTTGTATAATTCATCGAATATCTCTAATACAAATGGTAATGTTTTGCTATCAATACATTACTATTCTCGTATTCAAGCATGCATGGATGTTTTGCCATCTTCCGACTATTAGTGTTATGCTACGTGAAAGTGTTATCACGCATGTCATAATGTTATTGATTAGAGATAGCAAAATAGTGTTATCTCCATTTCTAGGGACGGATCCAGGATTTCAAAATGGGGTGGACTAAATTTACCTTACATACAAAGGTACTTAGTAGATAGAAAACTCAACAATACCATATAATTTCATTCATAATGGAAAAAAAAAAACACCTATTTAATAAGCAAGAACAATAAAATCAATTACAAATCCTATTTGATAATTCATAATTCATAAACTGAAACTGATAAGCCCCAATTGCAATCCCTAATTTATAATTCTTAAGTTTCAATTGCAAATCCTAATTGATACTTCATAAACTCCAAAAAAAATCCTTAAATTAAAACATCAGCAAATTGAGAGAAGCTTGTCTGACGAATATATGAACTTGGTTAACTTGAATTTGGTCTTGAAGGTGAGTGTAGCAGCAACAAGAGTGTTCTTTTGTTTTTTTTTTCTTCTCCACATGCAAGCGTAGGGTGCTTCTTCTTTTCTTTAATTTTTTGTCTACATGCTCTGTGTGAGTTCTTTTTTCTCTTTTTTTTTTCTACGTGTTATGTTGTGTGTGAGTTCTTTTTTTTTATTTTTTTATTTTATTTTATATATAATCTTTTTATTGACTACATGCTGTTTAAGGAGGAGACGTAAAGGAGGCTAGGTTATTTAAATTGGGTGAGCTAGGATTTTTATTTTTATTTTTGGCTGAAAAAAGAGAAGCCACTTGGGCTATAGCCCAAGTTAGCCAAACTTCTATCCTTGCCTATTTCATGGAAGTCTTTCTCCACTCACAAATCTGTAGCATCTCATTCTCCATTTCATTTTTCAACTGATTTATTATTGAGAACGACGGGTAAATGTGTAAACATGTTGAGACGGGTCAAAATCAGAAGAAATGTCCTTGCCTTAAGAAGTAGATAAATAATGACAATGTAAAGAAGTAGACTTGGCAAATCATATACTTCAGTTTATAGTATTACTTAAATTGCTTTAAAAAGGTATCCTCTTTACTAGGTATCCTCATATACTTCGGGTCAAAATCTACATTTATGAATTAATGAATCACAAAAAGGTATCCTCTTTGTCTTCACTAGGGTTTACAAGTAACCCTATATTTATTACTTAAATTGCTTTAAAAAGGTGTCTCTAATCTCAGAGTACACTAGAATTTCAACTCTTAGTTGAAATCAATGGGACACACAGGCTCTTTGTTTGGGAAAAAAAGCCCGAAATGCTTCTCTGTTGGTTCCCCATTCTTCTCATTCTCATTAAACATGGGAAGCACGTAGGTTTCTTTGGGGCTTCTGAAATTGGTATTTGGGTGAAGGGGGTAAATTAAAAGCTACTTTAAAGACTTACCAATTACACAAACCTTAACTTAACCTGAGATCAATATGACTAGTCAACTAAGAGTCATAGACTAGCAACAATCACACACACAGAGTAAACAATCAATACCTGCAAACCTAGAAAATCACTAGTGACAACCTAGGCACTTAGAAAGACCCATCAATCTAGGCATCCCATATGCTAGCAACAACTAAGGTGAGATGTGTGTGTGAATACATCAAGAACAAGTATATAGCAGCATTCAGACGATGACTAGTCAACAGCAAGAACACAAACCCAGATAAACATGAACAACAACCCAGAAAATTGTTCACCTAGAAACTCGTTATTGGGAAAAACTGGGAGTCATCATCTGACCAAGCAATCCACTAAGCAAAGAAGATTCTTACAGAGAAATCACAAGCAAGCTCAAGGAAACCTAGATCTATTTAGGGAATGAACTACACCTCCTCCATGCAATCTTTTTTTCCAAATTTACCAAAGCTTGCATGTAACAACTCGGTCCTAAATTAATAGTTAAATATTAAATTATTCAGGAAAAAGACAATTTTACCCCGGGAAAATTTAAATGATTTGAATAGTTGATTTTTTCGGGGAAGATTAAATAATTAAAATAAGAGGAAATAAGTTTAAATGAGAAATTAAATTGAAGTAAATAATAATAGAAATATGTTTTGAATTAATTAAGGTCATTTTAAGTTCGGCAAGGAATTTGGGAATTCTGATTGTACCGTTGAGTAGAGCATGTCGAAATGAGTCCGTAGACAC
This sequence comes from Prunus avium, assembly GCF_002207925.1. The sequence continues at coordinate 208,747 of NW_018921292.1, forward strand.
GTAGCGGGCTCGAATCCGAGTTATAACGAGAGAGATACGATCAAAGTTCAAGTACGGGCAAAATCGTAATTTTGGCAAAACTGGTTTTAAAACCATAAATTTCTCTCTCTCTCTCTCTCTCTCTCTCTCTCTCTCTCTCTCTCTCACGTTGTGCCCCTTCCCCTTCGTTTCTCACAGCCGCTGCCACCAATCACCATGGCCACCGCCACACGCCACCACTGGCCACGTGACCGGTCAGGTTAGGACCTCGACTACCCCAGCAATCTGTTCCACCGCAGCCCAGACTTCGGCAGCCTCTCCAATCGCCGAAACCAGCTCGAGAACATCCGATTTTTGACAGAACTTCGCCGGCCTTGTTCTCTCTCCTCCGGCCACCAAACTGGACGTGTGAGATATGGATTCTCACCTATTTTTCATTCTCTAGCTGATGGTTGGGTAGGAATTGATTGATTTCTAGCGTAGGCAACTCGATTTGTAACTCAAATTTTTGCCGGACTTCAGATTGAAATTCCGGCCACTTCCGGCCATTTTTCGGGGTATGTCCAAGAACAAAAGTGGCTCCAATTGATGTCATGAACCTAGAGTAGGAATCTTGGCCCTTGATTTTGATATTTTTTGGCGAGTGGTAATGCTTCGGGCACCCACGTGCTGCCGGGGCGTGGGCTAGGTTTTGGATCGGCTTAGGGTTCCAGAATGATTTCTTGGTCCTCACGAGTGCGTAATTACTTTCGGATTTCAATTCGAACAACGTTTGAATCCCGAACGGATCTCGCCTAGTATGCGATTTCCGGGTTCGATACGTTTGAACCATTGGATCGTAGTCAATTTCATATATGTTGATCTAGATAATTCTAGGATCGTATAGGATTCGACGGATCGTAAATCAGAGTCCCGAATACTCCGAAATCGCGAATCCTAGGGTTAGTTATACAGGAACTGTCCGATCATGCAATCGTGAGCCATTCGACCGCTCGATCGAGACCAAACTCTCGGGACATGTGTCCTAGGCATATTGGAACCTTTAGGAACTCTTGGGTCGGAATTTTGAGGTCATGGACCCCACGGGGTCCCGGGTTGACTTTTGTTTTTTTACTTTAGCACTTTTGAGTCCCGAGGCACTTTTAAACAGTTCTAAACTTTGGAAAGCTTTTGTGAGCATAGGAATGACTTTAAATTCGATGCACACACCAATAGGAGTCGGGGTTCAAGATTTTCAGATTAAATAATTATGTGGAGTCCTACAAGAGTTGTTTAAGATTTTTAGGAAGGTTATGTATGTACGAATGTTTGTTGGTTTTACCGTGGCATTGATTTCCTGAATTTATATGATTATGGGATGAGTTTACATAATGGAAATTGATGGAATCTCCAAGAGTAGTGATTAGTTATTTACTTGTTAATATATTATTTAGTCGCATATTTGCTTATTCATATGGTTATTTGTTCCTAAGGAACTATAGTTGAAGCATTGGAATGGTATGTTAATCAGAGTTCAATGTGATTAACACACTAGCTAAATATTTAAGTGCATATCTATAATTAATTCATAAACTCTGTAGCCGAAAAACAGATTTGAGGAATAAAGGGCAAAGTTTGTGATAAATTTCAAAATATGAGTTTCAAACCCACAATAGGAGTAACCCCCCCCCCAGTTATCTTGAAACAGTTTATCATTCATGATATGCCCCACGAGTTTTGGGAACGCCCGAACCGTGCGGTGCGAGGATTGCGGCCCAGATTGACTTGGTATCTCCCAGACCTGTGAGGATTGCGGCCCAAATTGACTTGGTGTCTCCGAGACCTGTGAGGATTGCGGCGTGGATTGACTTGGTGTCTCCGAGGCCTGTGAAGAATGCGGCTCAGTTAACCTGTTTTTTCCAAGACTTGCGAGACTAGAATTTGACAGAACATGATGGGGGTACGTCCAGGTGGTGAGTTTCTAAGTTAAAGGATTTTACACAAATTACAATAAATTTCTTAAGCTATGAGTTTGTTTTATAAGTTAAGGAGCAATACATATATTACTTGAATAATTTTCTCATTTTTCTACTTTCCTATAATAAGTTAATTATAATCTTTATAAATATATATATATATATATATATATATATATATGTATTTATAATTCAGTTTATATAAGTTTTGAAAGAAAGGCTACGATGTTATCGGCAATGTTGGTTTTATTTTTAATTCTATTTTAATATACATATATATGTACAACAATACATAAATTGATCTATGAAACTAGACGAAGTTCAGTGAGTGAACTTTTTAGTTATTAAGTGATCATATGCAATTTAGGTTTAATTACCTGATTATTACGATTGCTGTCGAATATGTCAGTATGATTGACTGTTGCCCCACGAGTCTTAGAGATATCCGGACCGTGTGGAGCAAGGAATTCGGATCAGTTGGACTAAATGTCTCCTGATCCAGCAAGGGTCGTGGCTCGGACTGACTTTGGGTCACTGAGGCTAGCGAAGGCATGTCACATATGGTGATATGAGGATTTGACAGAATATTATTGGACTTGTCCAATTGTTGAGTGATGGAATGATTATATAAATGTAAATACGTGTACTGCAAAAGGGTACGTAGGCAACCTAGAGTTACCAGGTGTAGCTACGAGACCAAGTGATTGAAAAGCAGTCCAGTTAAGTTATTTGAAACCTAATACTGTTCTGGGGATGTTCTAAGAGTTAGAATCAAATTTTGTTACCATAATGAATTATTCAATTTGTTGAGGCCTGAGGCCGTATTCATATGATGCTTGATTGCTTGGATATAATTTAATGTATGCTAAAGATTGGGTTATATAAATGTTTGTTGACTGATGGAAATTTTGGGAAAAGTGCAATTTACAGGGGAGACTTCGGCAGAAGTCAAACTTCAGATAAGCTTGGAGTTTAGTTAGAAGGGTAATTTAGTCATTTGTGCCCGGCACCCGCCAGGTGTCGGACACACACAGGGTTCAACTCAGATTCCAAAGTGAAATTTGGGTCGGGTCCTGTCTTTGCAGCTAGGTCTTCATGGCAATGGTAGCTTCCTCCTCAGCTCGTTCATCCCATGGCACCGGCAGCTTAGCTCCAATCAGAACAGGAACACGAAATTTGGATTCAAAATGAAATTACCAATTTCTTCAAGAATATGACCTAGGTCTATATGAGTATGTGTTTGATTTAACTAGATGCATATTTCATTTTCAAAGCAGTTTTCAAAATCAATTTGGAAAACTCATTTATGAAAACATGGAGAAGTCACTTCCAAAGAAAAGGAGAGCAAAGGAGGAGTACCTCACAACCTCTCAAAATCACATTTTCTAAAGTGACGTCTCAAAAGGAATGAAGGGACCATTTACCCAAAATTCCTAGGTTTGAAATAAACAAATGGTACCAGAAGAATATCAGAGAATAAGACAAAATTCGTTAGGACCTAGCTAGAAAAACGAAATGAGCTGGCAAACTTCATGATGCACAAAAGATGACTAGTCAAACACATACAAGTTGACTAGTATTTTTTAGTCTTCTTTCTGTTAGCGAGATATCCTATTATATTAGGATATTTCCTTCTTATTCTATTAGGATTTTATTTATTTCCTTTTGTATAGATATTATGTAATTAGGATTCCACTTATTTCCTAGTTTAACTCTACTAGGGTTTGTAACTTTGTATTATAAATACCTCCTTTCGGAGAATGAAATATATCAAAAAATATTCTACCATATTATTTGACTTGGTATCAGAGCCTAGTTTCTGGTGACCTGTGTGTTGTGCCCACCCATGTTCTACTGTGTGCACTAATTTCTTTTAGGGTTCTTGTGCCTGTGCCTTTGCTGTGTTCCGCTGTGTACTGTGTTGTGTTCGTGCCTCTACTGTGTTCGTGCTTGTCTTCGTGCATCTGCCGTATTTGTGTCTGTGCTGTGTTCTGTTGTATACTCTGCGTGCTTTGTTGAGTTTCTGCTACAATTATGGGTGATAACTCCATTGTTGGTGCTGCTGCTGCTGCTTCTACAAATTTGCGTGTTTCTGACTCTATTCTAGGTACTGACTCCAATACTTGGATAATTGATACTGGTGCTTCTGATCATATGACTTATGATGCTAAATTTTTTGATGAGTTGTCTAGTAACACCCGTGACCCATACATAACTAGTGCTAATGGCTTGCCCTCTCCAATTACTGGCGAGGGCACAATCTCTCTCACTCCAACTCTGTCCTTGTCTCGTGCGTTATTAGTTCCTAATATCCATTGTAACTTGTTATCTGTTGGTCGATTACTTGATACACTTAATGCTTCTGCTACTTTCTATTCTACCCATTGCTCTTTTCAGGATCTCAAGACTCACGAGGTGATTGGGCATGGTAAACGGATAGGGGGGGTTATATTATTTGACATTGCCTTCTGCACCAGTTCGTGATCATGTCGTTAATACTGTTCAAAGTTGCAGTGTCAAAGACAAATAGCAAATTTGGTTATGGCATCGTCGCTTGGGACACCTGTCATTTGGCTACCTTAAGCGTCTGTTTCCATCTTTATTTCGCTCCTGTTATGAGTCCAGTTTTAAGTGTGAGACATGTAGTTTGGCCAAGAGCCATCGCACTGTGTTTCCTTTAAGTGACAGTAAAACTGCAAAGCCTTTTGATTTAGTGCATTCTGATGTGTGGGGTCCGGCTCGCATTACTTCAAACGGATTTCGTTGATTCGTCACATTTATTGATGATTGTACCCGACTTACTTGGGTTTTCTTGCTGAAAAATAAACATGATGTTGCTTCCATCCTTCCAGAGTTTTGTACTATGGTTTCTGCTCAGACAGTCAAAGTATTCCAGACAGATAACGGAGGTGAATATGTGAATAATACTTTGGCGTCTTTCTTCCGTGCTCAAGGTATTATTCACCAAACGACAATCCCTTTTACTCCTCAACAAAATGGTGTGTCTGAAAGAAAGAACTGCCAATTGCTTGAAGTTGCCCGCTCACTCATGTTGGATATGTCTGTTCCCCATCACCTTTGGGGGCATGTTGTTCTGTCTTCTGCCTATTTGATTAATCGTACGCCTAGCCGGGTTCTTAATTTCAAGACTCAGCATGATGTGTTTGGTGACCATGTTTCCCCTATCTCCGTTTCCAAGTTGCCACCTAAAGTTTTTGGGTGTGTTGCTTATGTTCATGTCTACTCTCATCAACGGAGTAAACTTGATCCTTGTGCTCTGCGATATGTCTTTATTGGTTATTGTTCTACTCATAAGGGTTATAAATGCTATCATTCACCTACCCAGAAAGTGCATGTTACTTTGGATGTGACTTTCCATGAAGAAGTGCCCTATTATGTCTCTCCCTCCTCTCCAATTCAGGGAGAGAAGGGGAGTGAATTGAAGAGTTTCGGAGTGGAAAATGTGGAAGATCTTGGACATAAAGAAGGAATTTCCCACGAACAGGAAGCTACCAGTCGCCCAGAAGAAACGACCGGTCGCGAACGAACTTGCCTGGAAACAACCGGTCGCCTAGAGGTCAGCGACCGGTCGCATGCCTGTGATACAACCTACCTGGAAACGACCGGTCGCCCAGAGGTCAGCGACCAGTTGCTTGCCTCGATGAGCGACGACGACAGCCCAGCGACCAGTCACCTAGAAATCAGCGACCGGTCGCCAGGCCCTTTTTTGGAGTTTTTTGGCTCTTCCCAAGAAGAATGTGATAGTGATACTGAAGACTATGGTGTAGATGAGATTGACACAAGACCCCCTTTCTGCCCTGCCAATGCCCCAATCTACTCGTGATAGTGAATCAAGTGAGGTAATTTCTAATGATCTATCTGTGTCACCTTATCAGTTACCCCCACGAACCACTCGTGGGAAACCTAAAGTACAATATTATCCTCATATACATGCCAAGTCTAAATATCTCATTAGCCATTATGTGTCAACTCATCATTTGTCTAAGTCATATGCATCATATTTGTGTCAATTATCTAGTGTATGTGTGCCAACTAAGCTGTAGGATGCTTTATCTGATCCAAAATGGATAGATGCAATGCATATTGAGATGGAAGCCTTGAACAAAAATGCCACGTGGGAGTTAGTTCCTTTTCCAAAGGGTAAAAAGGCAGTTGGGTGCAGATGGGTGTTTACTTTGAAGCACAAGGCTGATGGGTCCATTGACCGTTACAAGGCAAGATTGGTAGCAAAAGTGTATACTCAGACCTATGGAGTGGACAATATCGCTCAAATTAATATAGTAGTAAGTAGAGTATCGTTCCAACAGGGATCAAGTAATCTATTAAATACTAGAGTGATTTATATCTAATTATAATTGAATTAAACGAAAAGAGAATTATGATGATTAAAATCTAATTAAGCAAGCAAAATAAATTGGGATTAAGGAAATAAAGTAAAAGATGAAAACAAAGATGATAAAGCACTAGGGCACCGATTTCACCTAGCTAATCCCACCCAAATCCTTCTAGCTTGCAAATTCTAATTACCTAACATGTTGATAATCGTTTTCCCTTACCTCACTAATACTCTCTTCCGAGTTATATTAGTTGTATTCCTTACAGTCAACCCACTCTATTCCTAGTTATGGATTTAGATAGCTAAGAACCCATTAAGATTTGTGGAAAACAATGAAGATTACACAAACCATAACCTAATCTTCCGAGTCGGCTATGTAATTTATGGTACTTGTTACAAGAAGCTTTTTATT
>NW_018921292.1:227582-254806 GCF_002207925.1 Prunus avium
AGCTATCAAAGATCAATAACGCATCACAAGACAACCATGATGCCTCAGGTCTAAGGACTAATTTGCATTATTGCAACTATGAGTTCTCATTTGACATGTAGATAAATACTTCATATGAGAACTACGGTTGATCGCGTTCAGTGTACTCATTCACTAATGAGCACCCACATACTTGTATTAGTGTCAACTACACAAATGGTTTGAGACTAACCATCCTCCCAATTGAGCATACATAATATGCGCTAATCTTGACGGTTTATCAATGCCCATTTGATAACCTATGATTAGGAACATTTTGGGATACTACAATTAGATATTAAAGGTCTCATGAATCTAATCTTCTTTAGATTACTTTATCTCTTATTTAGCATACCCTGGACATTTGTTTCTTTACACGATGTAAAAGATAACAAATTAAGTTTTCCCTTTATATATCATATACGAAATGTATTCTAAGGAGATTACATCAAATGTATTGGCTCTTAGGGCACATTTCTAACACCGAAGGCATGCTAGTTGATGATTCATCATTGTTTCTCTTAAAAAAATCTTGAATAGTCCTTGATCTCTTAACATTACGATGTTGACCCGACATTATAAAGTATAACCTATTGAATAATATATAGAAGATGTAAACATATAGACCAACAAAAATTTCAATAAAAACATTACATACTTAAATAGTTAAATATCGAATTAAAATCCCCAATTGACAATTCATACAAGCAAGCAAGAACACCAAGATAAAAAAAAACTAATTGATAAACCTTAATTGTAAATCCCTAATTGATACTTCATAAACCCTAAATAATCCCCAAAATTTCAAAAGAAAAGAAGAAGAAGAAGAAAGGAAAATTACCTTAGTTTGCTTTAATTAAGTCTGAGGAGAGAGGGAATGTTTGTGAGAGTCTAATGTGTTTTCACGTAGGGTGTGGGGTTTAATTCTTTTTATTTATTTGTTGGCTTGGTCAGCCAATCCTAGTGGGATTAGTAATATTTTATTTGGGTGGATAGCCTTATCCTAATGGGAATAGTTAATAATATTTATTTAGATGACCTAGGCTAGAGTATTAATTTAGCTTAAATAAAAAACAAGTTACCTGGGCTTTAGCCCAGGTTAGCGTGCTAGTGGGTTCGTCCCTGCTACCAGGTCTATCTCCATTCCGACAAAATTGTTTATTGTGATGGATATGTTCAAGGCTTAACATGTTTTTTTATATTTCTTTTTTACAAACGACAACATATTTACACGATACTTTAACTTCATCGGCTAGCTATAACTGAATATCGAACTAGTCATGAATATAATTATCCCCATTTATATGAGTTGAACTTTTTTTTTTTATCAAACGAAAAATCTTTATTTCAGTAACAGTCAATATGACATACAAAAGGACACCCCAAAAAAATGGGGAAAGGAGGTGCGCCTAGGGTGGCCTCGTTAAAACCTTGCCATGAAAACCCCTAGTGGAGGAAAATCAGGTCAAGAAAAAAGAGTATCACGCACCTCTTGCAAAAAAACTAAATTTCTTCTCTATTCGCCGTAATCGTATACCATAACCAATGTGGAGCCAACCCAACCCAAAACAATGTTGTTGCCGTAAACCATTTGAACATTTATCCTATGATGATCAGTTTAGTCGAAAGCCTTAAGTGCCAGTCTCAATCTCATTTTTCAATCAAGATTTAACTTATTCGAATTAATTAAAAATTATAACATTTAAGATAAATAAATTATATAAATTCAAACTTCAATATATAAAAATCTAAAATAAGAGGTTACGCTTGATACATTCAAATCTAATGCATAAACAAGATAAATATTTGTAACAATTCAATCATTTCTTTCTCTTTTTTGACTTTCAAATTGTTGTTTTTTAAGGAATCATTGCTACTTGAAATCAGAAACAGTACTAGGAAATCCAATGAAATTTTAATACTTCAAATAATAAACAAAGAACAACATAACTTGGAATTTGAGAAATCCCCCTCCACAACTACAAACTTAAAATTTCCAAATTTGCAATCAATTAGAGCTTAAAAGAGTTGAAAAACAACCCATGTTACTTTGCTTTTTAAAAATTATTAAAAGAATATATAATAAATATAATATACCTCTTCAAAAAATTAAAATTTAAAAAAATTTGGGTCCCCTGGACAGTGTACCCAGAGCAATTGCACTGACAACCCCTGTTCAGGTCTGGCACTGATTTCAACTTAAGAAGTTCTTAGTTTGCATCCTTCTTTCTGTTAATAAAAAACAAACAAAATCAAATTACTTCATTTGTTTTTGTATGAATATTTATTTTTTTTCAATTCTATGCATTTGTTTATTTCTTGTTTTCTGTCAAATCGTTTTTTATGAAATTAAGATCAACATTCACATCCTTCGCCAATGTAGAAAGTGACACTCTAGGAGAAGAAGCTGCCACGAACAGAGGTAGAATTTATAGCACAGGATACGCCACTAAAGTCTAAATGTGCAACTGTACTATACTGTAGGGCCATTGAAATGTGTATTATTAAATCCCCCTAAATTGCTGCGAACAAGCAGAGCTAGAATTTTCAACACTCGGGGCACATTTTCTTTTCTACCGGCGAAGAAAATTAATGTGTCTGCAGCCTTGACCTGTGAAGAAGGAGAAAAACTTAGTTGCAACGGGGATAACATTATTTTGCTATTTCCAACCAATAATACTATGTCATGTTGAAATGTTAACACATGTGTCATAGCGTTATTGGTTGGGGATAGCAAAATAATGCTATCCCCATTTTATAAAAGTCTAGAAGGGCCAAGAGGAGAGACTAGTGGTAAGACTAGAAAATTACTAAATAGTTTGTTTCTTTTTCTTTAAATAAAGTTGATTATCATTATTACAGGTAAATAATTCTCATTTGTTTTCCATTTGCTGAGCAGAAATAATAGATTTTATTGTGTAAACGGGAAGTTGGTGTCTATGATTTAGTGCAGCTCAGCGAAAAGAATTCATTGTTGGCGCATGTTGTAATTAAGAGATTCATTATCTTCTTGTACTGTTGATTTATTCGAGTCTAATTATCAATGATGTGTTAGTTGGATTGACTCAAGACTTTGGTGTGCTTCCAAGTGCACTTGGGTTCAAGTCCTCATTGTACCAATGGGTGTGAGTTTTTCCTTTCATGCGAAAACACTCCAAGACCTTGTCGTTGATGGACTACGCAACTATCACACACAAGCCACACAAAGATAAAGTACATATACGAAACCACAAAGTAAACACACACACAAAAAACACAAGAATTTATAGAGGTTTGGCATTGTGCCTACGTCCTCTTGGTGATTCCCGGGAAATTCACTAGTATGAAAGAACTCTTTGGTTATAATGAAGAACCCCTTTTATCTCTCATGAATCTTAGCTCTCTTTTCTCTCACCCTTGGCTCAAACCAATTTGATGCCTTAGCTTTCTCACATTACAATAACTTAGCGCTAAAGTGCCTATTTATATGTCATATGGCTTTAGTACAATTATGGAAGGACTCCAAAACTATAGGAGAAAATCTATCCAGATTCGCTAATGATATGCGCTGGATTTGTGTGTCCTGCTCGAGCGCCACTCGAGCTCCTATGTCCGCTTGAGCACCTGTAGTTCGCTCATGCCTGGGTCTTGGCGAGAAGTAATGCTTTGCCGCTCGAGCGCCTGTAGTTCCGCTCGAGCGGCAAGGCCCAATCAAATTGCAACAGCTCTTTTGACCATCTGTTTTCTTCACTCCTTCCACATCTTTAAGTTAACGAAACATCAATATTCCCCTCCCTCTTCCCAATCTATTTCTGAACCTCACTAGACTGTAGTTGGAATGGTACTTCTTGTATCGTAATTGGGGCAAGCATCTTCTCACTTACTCCCTAATTGTCTATGAAATTGACTTTACTTGTATTATCTCTTGTTAATAATTTGCTTTCTATTAGTCAAATATCAAATTAATCCCTAATTAAATTTTCTTGTAACTTTTTACCCAACCTATTGCTTCTTTCAGAATATCCTCACCTATTGGTTGTGGTATCGTCGTGGGGCTGCATTACATGAATTTGGTTGCAAATAATATGCACAACTGATCCATTAACAGACCTCAATTTGTTCCAGTTGAATGATATCTTCAAATCACAGAGCTCAAACCCCTAAACTAGACTAAGCACAAAATCACCGAGCATAAACCCAAAACTTGACTGAGCACAAAATCACCAAGCACAAAACCATCAAATAGACTGAGCACAAAAACATAGAGCTCAAAGATAGTTTCATACAACTTTTGAGTTCAAAATATCTTCACAAAGCAGACAACATAAGTGTATTCTAGATTGCAAAAACAAAGTGGGATTTTGATCCCACATTAATTGCAGCAGGTTGAGTCCCTCCATTTCTTGTCAAACCTCCTCTAATTGCCTACAATTCAGAGTGTTAGTACGAAAATTTGTATTGGCATTTCCTAGACTTTAGCATAGGTTGAAAATTTGTTTGTAAAGAATTGTTACTGGACGTTTTGGCTCAACTCTGTCAACCACATACTTCTGAGGCATGACCTGATCATATGAGAAACTAACAACAGGTAAATCATCACATAATCATGCATTCACAATAGAATTTACGGCTGAAGTTATTTTCATTGTCATTGTGAGTTAAGTTGAATTATTAGCTTTCCCTATAGTGATGACCTGCACCTTGTGTATCTCCTAATTACCTTGTTTTAGGAGAGAATTCTTTATTTATAAAAGTAGCTGATTGGTGTCTTCACTAAGAGTCCATATTGAATTAGAATTTATATTCTTATTTGGGTCAAAAGCTATATGCAAAATTGGATAGCTTTTGGTAAGCTGACGTGTTGGCGCCTTATGTAGAAACCTGGTTGAATCAGGTTTGCAAGTCCTAATTGAATAAGAAGTTTTGGTCTATGAGGTTTCTCTCCTTGGAGAGAAAACTCGTGTTGATTAAAAAGAAGTGTCTTCAGTTTCATTAGTTGGCTTTTGACGTTTTAACTCTCAGTGCATATTGGATCTATTTGGGCAAAAGCTGCGGTGTTTATTTTTCTTTAGTAAATCATCAAGTGCTCTTTTGTTGCTCGGTGATTTATTGAATTCTTTGATCATTCATAATTGCATACATATGCATGTCGGTGACTCATATGGTTGAGTGCATCAAAATCGTTGTGGCGTTTATCCTCCGGTGAGTTTGAAGCAATCGCGGCCAGTATTGCGTTCAACGTAAGGAGCGTTGAAGATCATCCCGTGACAGAAGTTGAATTACACAGAAGTCGGTAAACTTTATCTAGATTGAGTCTAGGATAATTGTGTGAGTACCTCTCTTGTAATTTCAATTCTATAGTGGATTTGTTCTGGACTAAGGAGTCCCGTGGATTTTCCCCAGAGGTGGGGTTCTACCACGTAAAATAAATATCTGCGTGTTCTTTTACTTTCAGCTCTGCACATCTCAGGATTGATAACCCATATCAATCCTACTTCGAAAGTCTATTGTTATTTATTGATAATAAACTTGAATTAGCCCATTCACCCCCCTCCAGGCATTTTTAGTCATCCTACAAGTATTTTCGATTGGCATCAGAGCAGGTTGCTGGACATACTCAGCAAGATCTAAACGTACCTTAGGATGGATCGTGCCGCGGGTTCTGTTGCACATCCCCCATACTTCGATGGCCACAATTATGGTGCTTGGAAGGCTAAGATGAAGTCGTTTCTTTGGTCCTTAGATGAACGTGTATGGTATACAGTAGTTCATGGATTTTCTGAACCCAAAAAGACGATTGGAAAAGGAGATAGAGAAACCACAGTTCTCAAAACTAGAGAGGAGTGGACCACTGCAGAAGCCACACATAGCACTAATAATCAAAAGGGGTTAAATGCTATATTTACTACTGTTTCTTCCGATCAATTTGAATACATCTCTAGTTGCGATACTTCTAAGGAAGCTTGGGATATTTTGCAGGTCACTCATAAAGGAACATATACTGTCAAGGGAGCCAAGCTTCAAATGCACACTTTACAGTTTGAGACAATCATGATGGATGAGAATGAAACCTTTTCTGAATTTTATGCTAAACTTTGTGTTATTATGAATGCATGTTCAAATTTAGGTGAAAAAATTCCAGAAGATAGGGTGGTGAAAAAGATTTTAAGGTCCTTGCCTCAACGTTTTTCACCAAAGATCACAGCCATTGAAGAGATTCGTGACCTGAACACTCTGAAAGTTCGTGAACTCATAGGGTCACTTCAAACCTACGAGATGAAGCATTTAGCTCCTAAAAAGAATAAAAGTGTTGCTCTTAAAGTAGTTGATAAAGAAGATGGTGAACACCAATCTGAAGAATTCAATGGGGAGGAATTTGCTTATCTGTCACGACAATTCAAGAAGTTTTTCAAATATCAAAATTCCAGAAGTCACGACTCATGAAATCACTTAGGTATAAATTCAAAAATTAAGCATGGTGATTATACTGATGGTAATTTTAAATCTCGTAGGTTTACTGAGAAGAAAACCACTAAAGAGAGAGTCAAGTGCTATGAATGCGAAGGATACGAGCATATTTCCTCAGAATGTGCCAACACACAAAAGAAGCAAAATGGAAAAGCCAAAGCATTGAATGTAACCTGGAGTGACAGTGATTCAGAATCAGAAAGTGAAGAAAATACCATTGCATTAATCACCACTGTCAGTTTGGATAAGGCACAAGAAAACAATGGGAATGATGAACCAAACATTGATTATGTGCTGGAAAAGTATGACGACCTTTTGACTGCTTCTCAGAAACTCAACAAACGCAATAGAGAGCTTGCCATAAGAGTTGCTGTGCTGGAACTTGAAAACAGCAGGACTGCCAGGACATTGCAATCCTCTACTGCTGAACTAGAAACAATGGGCAAAGGTATGTGTGAAAAATTGGAAATATTACAAAAAAAATGCATTGATCAAAATAAACTAATTGATTCCTTGACCTCTGACAATCAAGCCCTTGAAATTGAGCTTAAAAGTTCAAAGGAAAGGATTATTGCTTTGACAATTGGTGCAGAAAAAATTGACAGAATGATTAGCATTGGTCGAAGAGATGGAGACAAACGTGGCTTAGGTTTTGATTCAATCAACAAGTCTTCTGCTGTATCCGTCACGAAGTTTGTCAAACCATCACTTTCTACTGGTATTCCAACTTCTCAAACAACTCAGAGATTCATACCCACATGTCACTATTGTGGAGCTCTTGGACATATCCGACCAAAATGCAAACTGCTCCAACAAATGTCAGTAAGTGCAAAATCCACCAAGGAGGGACAGGTAAGAATTCAACACAAGATTGCATATCTTGTAAAAGAGGTAATTAGGTTGTCAAAACTCTCCCATTCGTTATCTTTACCAAATTCAACTCTAGTGTGGAGGAGAAAGGACAAACAAAATTCCTTGCTGGCACTTTCAAGTAATACACATCAAACTAATGCTCCTGAAATCTTAGATGTGAAATATTTTGTTGCTCTTACTGCGCTTTCTGACTCTAAATCTAAATCTTGGTATTTTGACAGTGGGTGTTCAAGACACATGACCGGTGACAAATCATGCTTTTCCGAAATCTCTACAGAATGTGTGAGTGGAATGGTTACTTTTGGAGATGGAAGAAAATCCAAGATTTTGGGAAAAGGAACAATTATGGCAATTGGCACACCTAGTCTAAGCAATGTCTTGCTAGTTGAAGATCTTCAAGCAAATCTCATCAGTGTAAGTCAACTTTGTGATGAAATAGGTGAGGTAAGTTTTACTAAAACCCAATGTATTGTCAATAATAAAGATGGATCAAATGTGATGATTGGAAAAAGATCACTTGACAATTGCTATTGTTTTTTCACTAATGAAGTTTCTCAAGTGTGTTTTAGGACAAGTGAGGATCATCTTGATTTATGGCATCAACGTTTGGGACATATGAACTTTCAAGACTTAATCAAATTATCCAAATCTGAATATGTAAGAGGATTGCCTAATCTTTCAGGTAGACGTGAGGGTGTTTGTGAAGGGTGCCAACTGGGGAAGCAAACCAAAAACCCTCACAAAACTACAAACTCAATCTCTACTTCTAAAACTTTGGAACTGATGCATATGGATTTAGTTGGTCCAATACAAGTTGCTAGCTTGGGAGGAAAGAAATACATTCTTGTTTTAGTGGATGATTTCTCACGTTTTACTTGGGTCATATTTTTGCATGATAAGACAGAAGCCTTTAATTCTTTTCATGTCTTGTACAAACTAATCATGAATGAAAAACATGAGACTAATCCGTGCATCATAAGACTTAGGACAGATCATGGAACGGAATTTGAAAATCAAGCTTTCTCTGATTTTTGTTCTGAAAAAGGAATAAAACATGAATTTTCTGCTCCAATCACTCCCCAACAAAATGGGGTAGCTGAAAGGAAAAATAGAGTCCTTCTCTACATGGCTCGTGTCTTGTTAAAAAGTGCCAAATTGGCAGATCATTTTTGGGCTGAAGCCATTAGTACTGCATGCTATACATCTAACCGTGTGTTTTTCAGGCCACATACAAAGAGTACTCCGTATGAAATTTGGAAAGGGAAGAAACCAAATGTCAAGCACTTAAGGACTTTTGGTAGCAAATGCTACATCTACAAAGACAGGGAGTATCTTGGAAAATTTGATGCAAGAAGTGATGTTGGAATTTTTCTTGGTTACTCTATGAATAGTCGAGCATATAGGGTATAGGGTGTTTAATAGTCGTACTAAAACAATAATGGAATCAGCTAATGTGGTTGTAAATGACGCCTCTATATTGCAGGTTGGAACAAGTCATGAAGATATAGATCTGGAAACTCATGAATCTGCTGATGTTACTGAAACTGATTTCGAGGATTGTAACCAGCCCTTCAATCCTGTGATACGCAGACCTGGTGCTAAACAAGTTCAGAAAGATCACTCACCCTCTGATATTATAGGGAATGCTCATGACAAATTGAGAACTAGACAGCAAGTTTGTGACGAGGTAACTAATTTATGTTATGTATCCTTGGTTGAACCTAAAAGTGTGACGCATGCTCTTGCAGATAATGACTGGATATTGGCTATGCAAGATGAGTTAAACCAATTCAAGAGAAATGACGTGTGGTATCTTGTTCCACGTCCCAAAGACTCCAATGTAGTTGGTACCAAGTGGATCTTTCGAAATAAGACAGATGAGAAAGGGCAAATCATGCGCAACAAAGCTAGACTTGTTGCCCAAGGTTATACTCAAGTTAAAGGTTTGGATTTTGATGAGACTTTTGCTCCCGTTGCGCGTTTAGAATCTGTTCGATTGTTGCTGTCCATTGCATGCCATCTTCGGTTCAAGCTCCATCAAATGGATGTCAAGAGTGCGTTTCTAAATGGTGTCTTACAAGAGGAAGTCTATGTGGAACAACCTGCAGGTAAAACCTATTCATCCCAATCATGTATATCGTCTGAAAAAGGCTCTCTATGGACTCAAACAAGCCCCGAGAGCATGGTATGATCGACTGTCTACTCATCTTCTCCAAAAAGGGTACACACATGGTAGCATTGATAAAACCCTCTTTGTGAAGAAAACCAAACAGGATTTAATGGTTGCTCAAGTATATGTGGACGATATTGTCTTTGGATCTACGTCTGACATCCTTGTCAAAGAATTCCATGAGGTAATGCAAACCAAATTTGAGATGAGCATGTTTGGTGAACTAAATTTTTTTCTTGGTTTGCAGGTCCAACAATTCAATGGTGGAATGTTCATCTCTCAAACAAAGTATGCTAAAAATCTGGTGTCCAAATTTGGTCTAGAATCTGCCAATCCTATGAGTACAAGCACTAAACTTTCCAAGGACTCCCATGGCAAAAGTGTAGACCAAAAATTATACAGAAGCATGATTGGCAGTTTGCTATATTTGACTGCTAGCAGACCAGACATCTCCTTCAGTGTTGGACTTTGTGCTCGTTTCCAATCCGACCCCAAAGAATCACATCTACTTGCTGTGAAGAGAATTCTCCGCTATGTAAGTGGCACTACAAACTTTGGTGTATACTACTCATTTGACTCAAATGTTGAACTTGCAGGTTATTCTGATGCGGATTGGGCAGGCAATATTGATGATAGGAAGAGCACAACTGGCGGATGTTTTTACATAGGCAACAACCTTGTCTCCTGGTTTAGCAAGAAACAAAATTGTGTCTCTCTCTCCACTGCTGAGGCCGAGTACATAGCTGCTGGAAGCTGCTGCACACAGTTGTTATGGATGAAACAAATGCTCAATGACTATGGCATACGGCAAGGTAAAATGGTATCGTATTGTGATAATATGAGTGCTATTAATATCTCTAAAAATCCAGTTCAACACTCTCGCACAAAACACATTGATATTCGTCACCATTTTATTCGTGAATTAGTGGAAGAGAATGTGCTCTCGCTTGAATTTATCTCAAAGTAATCAACCAAATCATAATAAAGAAAGCAACCTTTAAAGCTTAGCCTTTCTTAGGAGATTGCTGGGTTGAGCTGCTTGCAACTTCCCTTCCTCTTCCCATTGAACTTCTTACTCTTGCACTTCATCATCTTCCTCTTCCCATTGAACTGCTTTCTTCCACAGTCAGTTGAATTATGTCCTATTCCTCTCCACAACTCTTAGCAATGCATTATAATATACCATATCTAAGTTTATTTGCACCCTTTGGGATCTCATCAACCTCTCTAATCCTTGCCTTATTAGGCCTTCTACTTTGCTTACGATACAATGAAGGTTTATAATGGACCTATGACCTGTTTTAACCCGTAACTCTTGGGTTGACATTGGTGAAATGTAATTGATATATGCTCTACCTTATGAGAAATTATACAATAGTACGGTACTACCACATGGCACTTGCCAGGTGGTAGTACGCACCTATAAGACGACGACATATGGACAACAGCTCCAACAAAGATAATTAACGTTTTGTTTTATATTAACGTTAACGTCACCGTCCATGAAATGAAACTTCCCCATCTTTATCCATCACCAACGACTTCCATTTCTGCAAGATTCATTTGACTCCTTGAGGAGTGGCTATGTTGGTGCTGGTGCCATCAGATTTTCATAAAACCTCTTAATTTCTTCTCCGTTTTTTTTATTTCATAAAATTTTAAGAAATTATTATCTTCCCCCAGTTTGTTCTTGGGTGTTAGTAAAGGAAAACATTGAATTTCTTTTTCTTTCCAGGCAAACGGGGGGTAATTTTAGGATCTTTGCTTCGAATTTGTTCTTGAGTCCATCGTCTTTTGCAATTGCTTGGGTTGGTGTTTGTTAATTGGTAGGCTCAAACAATATGGGTTGCGATTTTATGCGTGTATAATTAAAAATCTAAAATAAATTTTGATGATTTTTTTGATGTTGAAAGAAATTATGAGAGTTAATGGCTTTTTGAGAGATCCCAGTGGCTTGAATGAAAAACTCCATAGCCATGGCTTCTCGAGAGATCCAAAGACGGATGAAAGCTATGCAGTATTTGAGGCAAAAAAGACAGACAGACCGTAGAAGCATCCAGACCAATATTAAACGGATGTTAGTTCCGCTTTTTTTTCAGTAGTTGTTATCCAAGTGTCACCATATTATAGGAGCGTATTACCACCTGGCAAGTGCCACGTGGTAATATTTTACTATTGTATAATTTCTCCTATCATATGAGGAAGTGGGCAGCAACAGATTGGCTCTTTAATTATGTTTCCTTCTAGCATCAATCCCATTTTAGCTCACTCTAAAATTAAATGCCATGTTTATAAATATTTGGCCATGTAAAAGTAAAGGGAGATGGGAGATGTTAATTGCACTCCAATACAAACCATTGCTTTTTCATTGCATTATCATCTTACAGGAAACTCCTAACACCAAATCCTCCAAAAAAGAATAAGAAATTAAGTCCTATGACAAGTATAAAATGAGCATTACCAGCAATGAGAGATATTGCAAATGCCTTTTCGAACAACTTGTTGAAATCTTTCTTGCTAATGAAGTATTTAGGGGTCAATAAATGCATCTTCACCTTTGAAAATTTCGCCAAATATGAACTTCAGCCACTTGTAAAACCAGTACTCAGAGCAAAGTTTTAGAAGATTTTTTCTTTTTCATAGATGTTTTCAAATCGCTGTTAATACTGAACTTCCCATTGATCCCCACAACAAAAGTTGACTTCTTAACTTCACAGACTTGTTAATGGTGATATTGCTTGAATATATCTGCCAATGAACCCCATCCATTCTTACTATACTTCCCAATAGATTCAGCATCATATGAAGAACAAAGAGAAAGCCCATTGTTGTGTGAAAAGCTATGATTGGAGTACTTTCGATCCTGGAATTCTAGGCGTTGCTTCGGGGTGCTTAGCGACCTTGTCTTCGCCTTGGCAGATGCTGTCACGGCCATGTAAGTTGGAAGAACTGCAGAAGATGTCATCAATCTGTCATGCTGGTGTTGAGCAGAATTGTTCTCTTCTGCATTGCAAAATGATCTCCTTGGTAATAATTGAAATTGTGGACTCAATCCTTCCCTTGAATCTTCATTTCTCACATGTCTCAGTTTAACTTGTG
The DNA here is from genome assembly GCF_002207925.1 of Prunus avium. The sequence goes on from NW_018921292.1 coordinate 240,190, forward strand.
ATCCTCCAAACTTTCCATCAGTACAACCACTTAGATTTGAATGAACGGTTAGTGTTTCAGTTGCGTTGTCGATCATTGAATCGTCTAGCATTTGAACATTTCTGCTTTCCTGAAAAAGACAATAATTATGGCTCAAGGTAGATAGATGTTAGAAGAGGAAATGGCTGACAATAAAATGAAAAAGAATTGCTTGAACTTTGACAGCATTTTGGATTTGTCATAAGTTTTCCTGTCTTTTTATTTGAATTCATCTTAAACGAGAAATTCAGATGATTTCAGATTAAAGTACCCGTAGAGAAAATGAGTATTTCTTCACCCGCTCTCTTTTGATCATGGCCTCTTGCTTTCTTAGCCGAATGGCTTCCATGTCTTCCTTCGAAATTATACTGCAATCCCACCCTCTCTGGCTGCTGCATTCAAGCTGTCCATAACGAAGATCTTCAGTAAATCAAATAAGGACTCAGGAATTATGTGGCTTTTATGAAGTCAAATTATATTAGGATCTATTCAGAAGTACAATTAAGAATGAAGAACTCTCCCATTGAAAAGAAAAAAAGAAAACAGAATGAAGAACTATATCAGGCAATGACTGCAGGATTTACCACCAAAACTGTTCTTCACAGAAATGGTTCCAACTTTAATAAACAATGACATTAAACTAACATTTTCTCCCCTATTATATATACCAATGAAATTAGCAATTCTATGTCCATATGAATCATCTCACTTACTGTCGCTTCTTTTTCTTCAAACTCCCTTTGTGGGCTGCTGAGCTGTTTCTTTTCGCCGTCATTGCATCCCTCATCTGCAGCTAGAATGCTCCTTTTCCAAATCTCTGCCTGACCTCTTCTGTTGGATGGTGAACGCTTCAAAGTGGTAGCTGCCTGGCGTCTCACAGCTCTGCCACGAACTATGGCTTGAAGTTTCACCAGTCCCTTCAAGGCTCGCAATGCTTTCCTTGCCTGTATCACTTAAAAGTTTTAGACCTTGCTACAGAGGAGTGGTGATTTCCTCATTGCCGATAAATGTCAAATTCAGCTTTCACATTTCAAGGACATAAATCAATTTGACTGAGTTATATTTTCAAAGTTCAAACCAAGGGCCCAGCTTTTATGATCTAAGACTCATAGAGCTTCCGGCTATCTTGTCAGAACTTAGAAAGGTAAACCAAAAAAAAAAATCAATCAGTTATACAACTTAAATGCGACTGCTTATCCCATTCAGCTAAGTGCTTATGAATTCAGCCAATAAAATTGGATGCAAAGTCAGAAAAATATCAAATGAGTTTTTCACAATGAAAATTTAGAGAACCATCTTTAAGCTATATATAAGGTCAGCTTGATTTAGGTAATGGTGTATATACAGCTGCATTAGAAATGGCGGCCATTTGAAATACTTAAATTCAGTGCCAATGACTGGAGAAATTTACATTCAAATCAGGAAAGAACTCAGAAAAGCTCTGTTACCATCCTATGTTTAGGAGATGCAGATGATCAATTGAAGGTTAAAAAATATATCTATTTGGTCTTGCCTTAAATTACACTAAATATATATATAATATGCACACGTATTTATATGTATTTTTCTCACTTACAAATGGTTAATATATATTCAACTCTTTGAGCTGCCTGACTATGAACAGAGTATTTATGTAAGAGTAAAGTTTCCAAGAAGCTCACAAGATGTGCCCGATAAGCGCTTTGAATTTTAATGGCAGCCAAATTCCTGTCAAACTTTGTGAAATAGTGGTAAGGTTGTGAAGTAAGGCGCACAACCTCAGCTGCAGCATGGGCAGCAGCCACTGCTGCCTCAGCTGCAGCTGCTGTCGCCATTGCAACATTTAAAGCATGTTTTTTCTGCTCTTCCGTAGCTTCACGTAGTGTCCTCTCTGGTGCTGTCAGTGCAGCCTGTGCAGGGTATTGATGAAGAACTTCAAGTCTTCGAAAAATCCATCTCCAGTGATTTGATTTCTGGAGATTAACAGGACTAATTAACATTACCCAAAAGAGGGCCATTGATAAGCAGTTAAGCATGTTAAGGCAATGAAGGAAGAGTTTAAATTCACCAACCTTTTGTGTCCTCGTCTTTGCTTCAGAAGTAAAGAACCTCTTCACCCAACCAAACCAGCCCTTTTTCTTTGCCATTGATCTACTATTAAGACCATGTTAATCCAATATGTCAAACATCGTCCTATATTCTTCAGGCATTTCCTGCAATTTAGGAAAAGATATATATATTTACATGCCAAAAGTACATAACAACTTGAACAAATACTATCTCATGAATCATGATATATACTTGAAAGCTTAAAGACTCATATTTTCCACAGTTTCTGATACCAAAAACACTCAAAACCTCTTAAAAGTATAAAACTATCACCATTACTTATGATACTCCAAATGGGATTTTCATTGTTTTGATATATCGGTAGGTGTTCCATGGTTTTTGCTTTCAAACATAAAAATCAATAGCATACAGGGGGAGGGAGAGAGAGAGAGAGAGAGAGAGAGAGAGAGAGAGAGAGTATGAAAACAAGCACTATTAATAGAAACTGTGCACACTATGACTCTTTTCTAATGGTGGCTTAGCTTCACTAGGGCCCTCTCTCTCTCTCTCTCTCTCTCCCCTGTCAATTCCACAACAACTGCTATTGACGAGTCTAAATGTTGTTATTCATGAAATTACTGATACGACCTCTATAACATAGCATTAATTATAATGATTTATGAAAGTCTAACATGTGCAAGGCCAAAAATCTGTGGAAAATAATGATTATAGTTAAATGGCTATAATAATTGGGTGACACTAATACTGCTCTCCACATTCCATCTCTTGCATGCATTTCTAAAGAAATATTTTATACTTTGGTGCACTCACAAGTGCAATAGAAGCTCAAAAATAGGGCAAGCCTTAGAATTAATCTGTTGTCAAGCTTGAGTGGCAGTTATGCCAAAAGCATGCATGACACAACAAGTCTTTTCTCCCTCCTTTTGTTTAGAAGATAACTCGTTACCTCATCCTTCCTCGCCATTTGAGGTAACTTTGACGACTTGGCCTCGTAGGCCTTTTTAATGTATTAATCCAAACTCCCTAACAAATAGCTCCACCAAGAAAAAATATAACCATATATATGCTTGAAAGTGTATTGTGGGATACAGATTCCACATGCTATATGAAATCTCTTCTATGATCCGACACCAAAGAGAAATACAATCAAGTCATTTGCACACCGGTGTGGTTTGAATCAAAGAGTCTCCAATGCTTAGGTTAAACAAACAAAAACAAGAATTAGGGTTCTTAGACTCATTACATTTAATGGTAGAGACATGATGCTCTGCTTACTCGTGTGAACGATGTTGTATGCTCCTAATCAATGCGTGATTAAGGTTGTGTTGGTTTCCCACGTATCGACCTAAGGGGTAAACTTATTGTCTTCACATGTACCATTTTTCATATCAATTTCAAGCCTCCAAAAAGAGCTTCTTAATCTCAATTAGTAAGTGACATACAAACTGGATTAAGTACTTGACAACAAGTGATTAGAGAACTTCAAGGATTAGAGTTTCTTGGTCCGAGAATGGATTAAGTAGTTGACAACAATGAAATGCAAATGGGGCCTCTATTCTATAATTAAAAAGATTGGTCCCCTTACTTTTAATTCTTGAGGCACCACCACATGTTGTGACTATGTGAACGAGTTTTGACTTGTCAAATTAGAACTTTCGCCTTCATCCCTGATCCTCCCAAAGTGAGACCAAAGTAGCTTTTGAGCTGTTCAACGTCCATGATTCAAGACTTTATCAAATGCAGAATTTTGTGCAACTTTTGCTTTGCTTAGATTGGACTTTATCAATGAGTTGTCCTAAATAAAATAGAATGGCCCTTTTTCTGAGATGACTTTGAATAAAATTTTGCTTTCCTTGAAAACTGATAATTCAATTTTAAGTAACGTAATTTATCAGATTATTAGTTCCCTCAACTGATTGATAAAAAATTGTACCAATAAAATCCACCAAAGTTCTCATAATTGTTATTTTCATTTATCTAGTTTGCTATATGTTTATTGTTTGTTTTCATTTTGAGTCTACTCTAGATCTTATCTATTCACGGCAATGCCAATGGTCTCAAGTTCGAATACACAGAACACCTTGATAATATGTGTGTGAGAAACCCCGGCCCCTCTCTCTTATAATTTAAACTATCACTTGTAATAAATAAAAAAATTAATACTAATATTATACATTTTATTCCTGTATAACTAGATGCATTGTTGATTTAGTTAGAAGACAACTAGCCCATATTAAAATCCAACTGCTATTAAAGATAGATATCTTTGTTTATGTTTTCTATAAAGAACATGAAAATATTTGAAACCATGGGTCAACTAATCATCAGTTTTAGGATAAAGAAGTTGACCATGTAAGAAAGCATGACATTATTGAATTGAGAATGCATCTCTGAATCAGTTATCTAAAGAGGAAAAGAAACATGTCATAATAGCATAACATCACTGTCATTATAGTTCCATGCACAGCCTGCATTTGCCAACAATATTGATGCATGCATTGCTTCATTTCCTCAATATTTAAAATTTTATGCGACACCTAACATTAACATCAACCAAGCATTGGGAACGGCGGAGGATTGATTTATGTTCCAAGGACCAGAAAATAAATACAAATTATAAATATAAAAAAAACTTTTACTTCTCTTTTATTTTATATTAATGATTTTTATTGGGTTAATTAGTATGAAAATGTTGTACATGTGAACCAATTATTGTGTGGTATGACCCTCTTGCATGCTTTGGTGGTCCACTAATTCTTTGCTTTAATACAAAACTGTCTTGAATCTGATAATACAGCCTCTTTTTTTCTTTTTGATGAAAATAATACAACTTGTTTAGACTGCAAAAGAAAAAAGAAAAAAAGATGAATGGGTTTATTATTATTATTTTTCACTTATTTTATGTTCTTTAATTGTATTGTTTGAAAGTTTACATACTTTTGTCTCTGTTGATGAATGGGCTCAAGACAACTTCACTATGTACACTACCATCCTCCATTCTTATCCAAGATTTAATAGAGAAAGGCTGCTGGGTGATTTCCACAATTCTAGCCCCTCTATCCCAGTTTCCATAGCCACCATAACCAGTATGCCTTGCAAAGCATAGCCACAGTTTTTCATAAGGGCAGCACCAGTCCAATCCATGGTTGTGTCCTACAAATACTGCCTGCCACAACCCCAAGGAAAAAAAATGTAAATCCCAATAATCAAATCCATAGCTTCATATGAAGCTTCATAAACTTATTACAGCTTCAGAAAACCCAACTCATTGACATTTTTAATCATGTAAGTATAGTGTTAATGTAAAGATCAAGTTAAAATCATCTGACTGTCGTATAGTTTCACCATTCTATAAGTTCTGGTGACAGATTCAGATAGGGTACTTCAAGGTAGGAGAAGAAGAAAAACCACTAAGATTAGCATATAAACCAAATCCAACCGGCGAGATAAAACAAGATGCAGAAAGAACCAAAACTTGAGACCAAAAGTAAACAAACAGTTTGGAGATGACAGAGTCGACAACTCTTCAGTTGATGAGAAAAAAAAATATAGTAAAGAAGGGCGCAAGATTATAACATTTACAGGAATTCCAGTCCAAGCATGTAAGAAGATTGCGAGTTTCATTCTTTCCCCATGGACTGTTGTCAATTACATGGATCAAGAATGAGAAATTTTGTCAAGAATTTAGAATAGATTAGAACATTAACTTTAAGAAGTATCAATATGCGATTTTTTTATTTCTTTTGGCACAAACAAATGGTACAATGATACTTGCATTGACAGATTTTATACAAGAAAGCAGAAGGCGATTATCATTTACCTATCATACAGTGAGAGAGACAAATCAACAGAGTCTCTAGAACAAACGAATATCAATTTTTGATAGCATGCAAAAAGCAATATTTAAAGTACACAATAGTGCTTTAACAAACACATTGGCCAAAAAGTAGTAAAATGGTTCGACCAACTGCCTATGTCCACAGTCCACTACCAGCCACACAGCTGGCTTATCTGAATCCTAATTCACTAAATGGGTTTTATGAGTTAACCTAGAGATGCTTACAATCTGAAACTAAATTTAGTTTTGTTCACACTGGATCAACAAAAAACTTCAACAAAACACAACTCAAATCTGGGTTTTATTAACTCTAGGATTAACAAGAACTTTAACAAACTAGAGCTTGAAAAAGAAAACCAAAAACCTAAACATCAACACCCTCAGGCACAGGTGGCTAGCCACTGGTTTTCACAACCAGGGCAGACTCAGTCAGCATAACTTGGATATCCCTATCAAGTTTCGCAATATCTAAAGTGAGTGATTTAGGTGTTTTCTTTGTGCCTAACAATGCACAAATGGGGCATGGAATTACCTTGAATAGCTGAGAGAAGGTTCGGTCTTTTTGGGTCTTTTCTTTTCCAACTATGCCTCCATTTTAGTCCAAAGTGACCCTGGAGTACAAGATAAAACCTAAAAAACAAAATTAGTAAATCCTATACTCAGCCTAATGCCTCCTAGAGTTGACGATTGCATCCTTTGGCTGAAGCAAGTCTGCATATGAGTTGATCTTTACATCTCTTGGTTTCTTGAGATCTTCATGTCTTCAATTGTTCTATGCTAAGTTCAAGTTCAAGGAATTTGCAATTCCAGGTTCATAGACTAACAATGAAAACACTTCATGATTGGTTACATCCACAAAAATTCACCATTGTTGAAGATTTTCATGAAAGCTTTTCCAAATTTCTAAAGCAGTATTCTAACTCAGAGCAGGTGAGGTAGGATGTTAAAGTTGGTCAGAGGGTGTGTGTGCCTGTGCTTTTACACGGATTTGTTTGTCATTACCGGAACACTGTACCCCTTTTAAAATTTACAGGATGTGTCCTACTCAGGAGCATGTATATAGGATAAGCATGCTCATCTTTGATCACACCTATGCAGGGTAAATTTTCATGGGAGGGAAAAACATTTGACCTCACCTTGGCAGAAACCCTTTCAACCAAAAGTTTCATGATGCCCGTTTCAGCTTCTTGAGTGGCTACTTTCTCTTTGTTAATCGAACCCACACAAGGCTTGTGTATCCAGAACAATGGAGCAACTTTCTTATAAGCACGACTTGGTATATGCCAAAAGATTATCTCTGGGACCCTGTCAAATAAGGCTTTATTTGATTACCAAGAAAGACAAGAGTAAGAATAAAAAAGAAGTTTAGTACTTTATATCAATTTTGTCTTATTTTGAGAAAATAAGTAATCTCAGGAATTCATGTAAATATCTTTCAGCACATATGCACACAAGATAAGAAAGTCCAGAATTTCTGGATTATTACACACACACAAGAAAATCAGATACTAAGCCTACACTAGTTAATAAGGTGAAAGAAAGACAATATCAGGTCATTCTTCCATAGTTTTGTACCTGGAATCAGGGTTAATCTCTGAAGCTTTCTTCTGGAACCATTCTGCTTGGGCACTAGATATAATTTCTGGGTAGGAACCACCACCAGAGTCTAGGAAGTACAAAAATGCCACAGGTGACTTGGGATTTTCTGACGATGAAACTTGGAGGACATAGTTGGACACACTGGGCCAAAGTTCTTTAGGGCCATACTGAGAATATGATAGCAAATTAAGCTCAATTTCATTTTTCATTAGCTCCAGACGTTGTGTGCCTATGAAGCTACAGTCTTCTTCCCCTACAAATCAGATGGCCTTATCAGAGAGCAACTAGTATCCAAAGTCTTACTGATTATTCTCCTAAAATCTATGAAGTACCTCAGTCATTTGGAAGAAGAGAATAGAACTTTATAATAGCATCAACAAATAATTTTGCATTGAACAAACTCAATGTTTCAAAACCAGAAGAGAAAAGAATACATTATTACAATTGAAGGCAATTCAAGTCAATAGGATTGAATTAACTGAACAGAAGTTGATACTCCTAAAGTAACAGATCAGAAACTGTCAAGAGTCTCCTGCTTTTCAATTCATCAAACACAGATTTGAATGGCAACATCCAAATTTTGTAACATTACTTTTGCAGCCTAGCACAAACAAGCTCCGCAAAAATTTGGTGCTTTAACATGAATGGCAATCCTCTTGTATAAAAAAAAAAATGTATTTGGGTGATTTGTTTTTATATTGTTATGTTTCCATTCCACATTTTATAATAGGCCAGCATGAAAGAGGTTGTCAATGCTAAAAGTCGAGCAATTGGTCACTACTAGTCCTAGACTCATAAGTACTAAGCAAAGGCAAACAAGTACATCAAAATCGTGGACGCCCAATGAATTAAAATTCTTATTCACCTGAGCATGATGAATTGGCTTCAGGGCAACGAATTTTAGGAATTCCAGGGGCTGAAAACCACTCTATTGGCCACACAAATGCTGCATCATCATGGTTTCCAAACACACTGGCCCATGGAATACCCCTGGCTCTTGTTGGAGAAACTGCCTGATCCCAGTACAAGCTCGCATTTCTAATTGCTATATTGTTGGCTGTGATCACATCTCCAAGATAGATAACAAAATCTGCCATGTACTTGCATTTATCAGAATCTATAACAATATGGCTGATAAAAGTATTGGCTTCAGGAATGCTAATACGTCATTAAACATTGAGAGTTAAATATTTTTATTTCCATCTTTCCTTGCAACAGGCAAGTATACAGGCTAGACTAAATAAGAATTTCAAGCTCTTATTAGCTTCAAAACATCCAGAAATGTGAAAAATGAACAACCAGAATTTCTTTCCATCTTTCCTTGGAACAGGCAAGATGGGGAAACACAACGTTTAGTGCAACAGAACAACAGGGGCAAAAAGTAAAAAGATAATACCAATTTCATGTCACATTGTAGGAAGCCCAAAAATCTTAATAACAAATTGTGTTAATTTAATTTGATGGTGAGAGAAGTACAACTTTCATTCTTTTGGGTTTCTTTCAAAGCTATCAAATGTGGTTACTTGAACATTCAATTGTTCAAACTGTTATCACAGGTCCACAATTTGGTCAAAGGTTCAGGTTCTATTTTAATTATCAAAAAGGACCAATCTTTGATTATTTTCCCATAAACAAAATGGAAGTAAAAACATACACAACATATGAAAATTGATAACCTCACCTGGGTTTTCATCATCGAGTACAGAGGACATGACCCTGGTAGATTTCACGTCCTGGAGTGGGCCCCAATCGGTGGACTCGGCCTCTCCAAAATGCAGGTCAGCAAACAGAGCGATCTTGAACGGTGCACCCGGCCGTAGCTGATGGTAACCTTCCGGCTTGGTTGGTAGAGCGACGGTGGTGATGAGCAGAGAATAAAGATACGGAGATATCAAGAACAATAAGAGCCTTCCCATCATCACCCGGCAGAGGAGGGATAGTCCACAGTTGCGTTGGTGTTAACGACGGCATTGCTTATGCCAAAGGATGTGGCCTTTTGGTGGGAAAGAGGATGAAATGTCGGAATATTCCCCGACTTTGTACTTGCAAATGTGGATAATTCTTTGTTTTTCTTTTAAATCAAATAAAATATTAATACAAAATTTAAAAAATTATCACCAAATGTACTTTTTTTTTTTTTTGTCAAACTGGAATAACATTACCAGGGCAAAATGCCAAAGATACAACGCTAGAGTCCAAAGTTAACGGACATCCGCAACCAGAAAAACAAAGCATACAAAAACACAGACTAGAGGAAACACAGGTAGAAGACGACCCAGCCAACCGGTGGAGGCATCGTCAAATTCCTCAGTAGTCCCAAACTAATATTGGGGTGGACAAGGTAACACATCCTTATTAAGAATGCCTATCAACGAGGATGGGGGTCTATTGACCCAAAAAGAAGGGCTCATCCTCGACATTGCTATCCTGGCCAAGTGGTCTGCTGCCAGGTTTTTCGGCTCTGGGAACCCAAGACCAACTACACTCCGTGACCTCTGCTTGGATCTCTTTTATCAAAGTGAGCATAGGATATACATGCCACCTGCCTCTTGAAATGGGCTAATGGAGAGCATTGATAATCTCCCTGCAATCTGATTCAATTACAATGTGAGCACAACCCTGCTGCTTGGCGAATTTGCACCCCTCCAATACAGCCAAAGCTTCAGAGAGTAAGGGAGAATCAGCTATAACTGGGAGAGCCCCACCTGCCACAAAATCCCCTGAAGCACTGCGAAGAACTATTCCCACACCTGCCTGCTGAAAAGTGGATCGCCATGAAGCATCCACATTAACCTTGATGAAATTACTTGGGGGAGGAGACCACCGCTGGGGTGGTTTATATACTTGAGATGCACCATTTCGGCGTTGATTGATGGAACGTTGAACCTCCAAAAAATAACCACAAGAGGTTTGGATTGCCTTTATAACTGAGAGGGGATGCGGGGCTTTATGCTCCATAATAGCTTTGCAACGGGCTTTCCAAATGTGCCAACAAGTGTGGGCAATAATAGTACTCATCCATTCTCGATCAGTCACACTTAGAACCCTCTCATTTATGATTGACAACAACCATCTATCCAAACTTGTGATCGCTCCCTTGTTTATCTTGATATTCAAATGGCCACCAAACCACACGGGTTCAACCCAAGGACAGAGTAGGAGCATGTGTTCAACAGATTCGGCAAATTCACCGCAAATAGAGCAAATAGGGGAGGTGGCCATTTTTCGCCGAAATAAGTTCTCCGTCGTGGCAATACCATTCCGGACAGCTCTCCAAATGAAGTTGCAAATTTTCGGGGGAGCTTTTATTCGCCAAACAAATTTCCAGCAAACCTCGTCAACATCGTGAGAGGAGGAGGGTCTATTTTGCTGTCGAGAAATTGAGGAGTTATGCAGCCAGTGATACCCAGATTTGACAGAGTAGAATCCATTCTTTTCGAAAGGCCAAACCAGCCTATCTTTATTTCTCGGGCTTGCAAAATTAATCTTGGTAATGGCATCAACAGCTCGATCATCAATCAGGTGTCGAATTGGGTTGAGGTCCCAATTACGGGTATCAAAATTGATAATGGAATTGACTCTTTGCTCTAAATCCACCATACCATTAGCCACAGGTTGCAGCCTTCCACCCTCAAAACCTGGAATCCAATTATCAACCCATAGCCTAACCTGAGAGCCATCCAGAACCTGCTAGTGAGCCCCTTGCAACAGAATATCCCTTCCTTGTAATAAACTAGCCCACACCCATGAAGCCCGACTACCTTTTCTGGCTTGAAGAAAGTTTTCATGTGGGAAATAAAGACCCTTCAAAGTTTTTGCCCACAAAGAGTCAGGTTCGGTGATGAGTCTCCAACATTGCTTAGCTATCAATGCTAAATTAAATTCATGAAGGTCACGGAAGCCCATACCGCCAGACTGTTTTGAGAGACCCAAAGAATTCTAGCTAATCCAGTGTATCCTTTTCTCATTTCCACTTTGGCCCCACCAGAAATTTGCCATTAACGAATCAATTTTCTCACCAAATGTACTTGACATCCATGAAATGAAACTCAGTTTTCGTTTCGTTGTTAAGGTTTCTTTTTGTCAAAGATTCTCTTCTAGATTAACACCCGTAGTTCAAGTTTATCCCTATTGTGAAGTTCTCTCCAAATATCTATTAAATTTCTCATGTGACATGTCTCGTCAATGGCCCGGGCCGGGCTAGCTTGGCCCAAATTTAATAGGTTTGGGCTGGGCTAGGTCGGGCTTTAAAGAGGAAAGAGAAAATACCGAGTCGGGCTAGGTTTTTTTAGAAGATTCAAAGTCTAAACCCGACCCATAAGCCGGGCTTGAAAAAGCCCATCAGGCCGGGCCACACTGAAACGGACCTAATCAATCGAAAAAAATCATTAACTTAATCATAAGGGCATTTTAGTCCAAATTTGAGATTAAACTCACTTAATTCCAATATTTTCACATCAAACCAAATTCATAAAACACCCAATAAAGTCACACAACTTAATAAGATTTTCCATAAAAATAATAAAACCAAGTATTATTTTTTGGGTTATTACATAATTAGACCGTACTACGTTTTAAGAAATAATTTTAAAAAATAATAAGTATCAAAAAAATATTTTTTTTAAAGGATGGTATGAATAAATATGCAAATGTTTGGTGATGTGTTCAAGAAAAGCATGATTATATTTGGTGGTACGATTATGTTTCGTGATATAATTATATTTGGTGATATGATATGTTGTTCATCTTATATATATATATAATTGTTGTATTAATAATTGACACAAATTAATGTGCTAATCATCCAATTATAAACTAGGAATAAGTAAAGAAAAGTAAATGAAATGAAACAAATTATATATGTGATTTAAATCCTAATCATAAACTCTTATTTATACATAATTATATATGTATGCGGGCCTAACGGGCTGGGCTTTTGTGGGTGGGCCGGATCGGCCCGGGCTTTCTTACGCTTAATCGGGTCGGGTTGGGCTTCAGACACCCAAGCCCAAGCCTAGCCCAGCCCAAGATGGGCCGGGCCATCTCAAAGCCCATAACGGGCCGAGTCGGGCTTTTTTTGATGGGCCGGACAGGCCCCCATCGGCCCATGAGCCCGCGGGCCAAATGATGAGGCCTTGTCACATGTATTAAATAAGAGTGCTGTTATTTTCATCCCGTCCTATTTTTTCACTCACCTTCTCTTTCCACTCATCATGTAAATTTGAAAAAATATAAAGGTAAAGTGCTGAAAACCCCCTTGAACTATAACGCTTGTCGAAATGTCAACCCTGAATTATTTTATCAGCCAATTTAGCCCTTGTAATAAATTTTATCGCCAATTTAACACCTACCGTCAAGTTTCTACACTTCCATCCAATTTTCTGTCAATTATAAGGGTAATTTTGTCATTTTAAAAGTACAATATTAATAAAAATTAAAAACAAATGTAAAAACAAAAACAAACAAAATTCAAAATAGAAAAAAGAAGAAGAAAAGAAAACCAGCATATCACCAACACCACCCCCCTTCTCCACCAACCCAGCTGGTGTTGTCACAGACCTTAAGGACATGGTTTATAAATTTCTAAACCCAAAACCCAGAAAAATAAAGGAGAAAAAATCCCTAAGAAAGCAAACAGTTTGAAAAATTAGAAAAAACATAACTTTATTAAGGAGATGGAGGCCAACCATAACCTTCAAACACTGCATCCCCATTCTGATCAATTCCTTCATAGAACCTCAGCTCTAGCTCCTCCAGCCTTCCCTCATCATCCCACATCCCATCATACCTCACATCATCATCATCAACATAGTAATCCTCCAATTCACCAGCCACAAATTCCCAGGCCAAATACTCAGAAGCATTCTAGAAATCGGAGCAATCTAACCATTCATTCCTCTCATGGTAGTCCAGAATAAGAGGCTCTAAAACCTTCAATTTGGGTACTTTTCGTTGAGAAACTTGTCCTCAAGTTGAACATCCCAACACCCTCTCAAATCCAAAAACTCGAGCTCGGTGCAGCTTGAGAGTATTTGAAGAGCGCTTTTTGTGTTGATAAGATGGTATGCTCGAGAACATTGCGATTGCAGAGAGAGGGTCTGGGGGATAGCAATGATCCCTAAACCCAAAACCCAGAAAAAGGAAGGAGAAGAAATCCCTAAACCCAAATTGGTTTGCTCAGAAAAACATAACAATGTCTATGGCAGTGTTGTAGAGGTGGGTATATCTTCAAGTCCTCCTTCTTCTCCACCTCCGCTGCTGCTCTTTCACTGGAAAATCCTTGCGGATGTGGGATTGCAGAGAGAGGGTCTGGGGGATGGGGTGGGGAAGACGTTGATTGCTAGGGTTTTTTTTATTTTTTATTTTTTATTTTTTCCTTTTTTACCTTTTAAAGATATAATTATTTTTAACGAAAATTGGATGAAACTACATGGAAACTAATGGTAGGGTTTTGTTTGTGCCTGATAAACCACGGCCATGAGCTGGCCGAAGGAGCCCTTTCTCTCGGCCCTGGCATTTGTTCGCAGAAGCTGAAACGCAGCGTTTCGCCAGGGTACTTCGCCTTCCCAAAGATAAAAGAAGAAATGCTAAGGCATTATCATCTCGGCCTCAAGCGCAGGCCGAGGCCGAGGCCGAACAAAATTGCAGCCAAGGCATTAAAGGCAAATCATCACGTGACAGCAGGGTCCCAAGCTTCATTTAATGAAGTAGTGCCTGTTTAATGCAGCGAACCCATTGGCCACAAAGGGGCATTTAATGCATGAGGGAAGGTGGGAAGTGACTGAAGTCAGGATTTGGTGATTGAGATCAGAGTGATTAGACGTGGACATTCTCACAAGGATTCTGACAGCCTGAGATGTTGGTTCACCAGCTATCCAGGCCATAAATGCGTCTCCACGGCCAGAGGTTTAGAACCCACGATCGAGAGCGGCGGCCGAGATTCACCGGGATTTCTGGGGTCACACCACCATACTTCACGATCCCAAATGTCGATTGGACTGCCCACTTGAGCTAATTAGACTCCACTATGCGTAAATTCAGCCTCGATTGCTCATTCAGGGACTCCTCCTATAAATACAAGACTCGAGCTACATTCAAAGGGTTCTACACCAA
>NW_018921294.1:0-38354 GCF_002207925.1 Prunus avium
CAATTATTTTTTGAGTAATGACCGTCCTGTTATTGTTAATTATTTGGATTGTTATTTGCTTAATTGGTAATTAATAGAAAAGTAGAAAGTTTGTTGGGTTAATTAATAGAATAATGGTAAATCAGGAAAAATCTTATTAAAGCATTGTTTCTCTCTCATAATAATGTCATTAAACAAATAAAAAATAAAGAGTTAATTATAGCGAAACTCATGGACATACACATATGTCACCTTTTAGGAAGGATGGTGATGGTACACATTAGATTAAAGTGGTGAGCAAAAATGCTTCCCCCTAATTAGCCAAAGCGTAGATATAAACCATATAATATAAAATTTTATGATATAAATCTTACAAAATTCAAAAATAAAAAATCATGATTATAGAAATCCATAGATAAAATCTTATAAGTCATTACATTCCTAAATAATCTTTTAAAATACACTGGACTTATTTATCCGGAAATAGTATTTTTAAAAAGATTTTCTATTTAAACCCCGCACTTCTCTTTGTTCACCCTAATACTTAAATTATTAAGCAGTCGGTTTTATTATTGTGTAAAAGGACAAAAAAGGTCATTCAACTAAATATTTAACCCTAGTAAATCTATCTATACACACACCCCACCACTCTTCAAGGATCATCCAATCTCAAAATTCAAGGATCATCAGTTAACCCTTGTGAGGGATTGGATTACTTTAAGAATTTCCAATGTCATTTCAGCTTGATGCGCTTAAAGACTTCCTAAGGTTCTGAAGGATGCTCCACATGAATGTGGATATAATGAAGAGGATAATACCAGTGATAATTGCATATTTGAGACCAAGGTTCACCAGCAAATTTACTAGAAGCCCAACCAATACAACACCAAAGAAATTTGTAGACACTGCTGCCCAGAATGGCATATCAAGAATAGAAGCTATGATGGCTCCTGTCCATGCTCCTATTCCAGGGAAAGGCACAGCCACAAACAGCATCAGACCAAGCTATTGTAACTCTACAGGGTCAGTTTTCTCTTTGGCTCTCACAAACAGTATGTCAAGGAACCGAGCTGCGGCCTTGCTCTTTCCAGCAAGAAAAGATGCAAATCTCTTCAAGTTAAGTATGATGAAGGGCACAGGAACCATGTTCCTACAGATACATAGCCCTATTGCTAATGTTGTGGTCATTGGTTTTCACTATCATCATAAAGCGAAACCAAACAAACTACAATTTCTCATATGATCTAATCACATGATAAAAATAGCCTTGTGAAAACAATGAAATCTCATGTATACTACAAATATTGTTTAATGATTTAAGTATTGGGGTGAACAAAGAAAAGTGTGGGCTTTAAATAGAAAAACTCTTTTATTTCTTCTTTTTTCAGCTTGGGTTGTATTTAAGGGTAGTTTGGGAAGATAGTGGGATTTTTTTAGAAATGGTGAAAATTTAAATTAGAAGTTGGGGTAAACTTAGAACATGAGGTGAACAAAGAGAAGTGTGGGGTTTAAATAGAAAATCTCTATTTTTTATGAAGAAAAGTTTAGGGGGAAATTGGCTACTATCACCACCGGGGCTGTTGTTAATAATATGTTAACTCGCAATTGTACGGGGCAATTAGTAGTATAGCAAGACAAGTACGAGGTCGTACCCACGAAGACTGAGAAGTTCAAATTAGTTATGTACTTTAGATGGATCGCACACCAATAATGATTGCTGGCAACAGGACTCGAACACTGGTGGGCCTACACACCGTGCAGAGACCTTACCAACTGAACCAACCCTTGTTGGCAAACTGACCTAACATGCAGGAAGCAGGCTTGAACCCCACCCATTTGTTAAAGAAAAGGAACATGAAACCAACTCAACCAGACAACTCTTTTTTTTTCCCCCTCAACTCCACTTTTGTTAAAAATGTTGGTCCTAAGGTTAATCCCTTACATTTTATGTTAGATCTAGGGGTAAAACAGGTGGGCATTAGAACCGGTGAACCAAGCTGAGTTGAGTCGAAAAAACCGGGAAAATAATAATAATCGTGTTGACCCAAAAAAGTCTACTTAAGCTTAAAAATCAAACCAAACCGCTTGGGTCGATTCCTATCTCGATTCTTGCCTTGGAAAAATTGATCTAAATCAAATCGGACCAGTTATATTAAGTTTACTTATTCATTTATATCCGAACTTATTAGTAAGCCTAATTAATATTCAAATCACATTAGTAACTTCAAGTAATATCTAGATATTTTAGCCCAATTAATACCCAAATGCCTTAGTTTTAGTTTATATCAAAGTCAGCCAAAGTCCTAATTTTATGCCGAAATCTTGAAGGTCGGACAAAGTCTTGAAGGTCAATTGGGAGTTTGACTTGTGAAACCTAAGGGCAACTTTTGGTAAGTAATGCTTAAGGTCGGGTCCAAAGAGGTGGACCTTGTGACTAGACATAAGGGTTCTCATGCCACCCCACCTCCTTTAATCTTCAACAGAGTTTGAAGCTTCAAATGCATGATGTTCCACAACAAGTCAGACTAAGAACTTAGAAGTCTAAGCCCAACTTCTGAAGTCAAGTTGAAACCATATGAGACTTCTGAAGTCGGGCTGAAACCATCTCAAACTTCTGAAGTGGGAACATATGAGATTTCCGAAGTCGGAACATATGAGACTTCCGAAGTTGGAACATCTAAGACTTCCGAAGTTAGAATATCTGAAACTTCCGAAGTTGGAGTGAAAACATCTTAAACTTTAAAACATCTAAATGAATGACCATTCAATGGATAGCCCATGGGTTGAGTATCACCGTTTAAATACCTCGACAGATGAAGAGCAAAATGGGATCCGACTTAACACACAAACACCAAAATCCTCCTTTTTTTTCTTACACTTTTCATTTCCTAATATACAACTTACTTTTCATTTCCTAATATACAATTTACTTTTCAAGCATGTAGATTAGACAAGTTCTTCCATTTCATTAGTGTAAGTTTATATTCTCGCAATTTACATTGTCATTTTTAGATTCAAATTATTTGAATTATTTTTATTTTCATTCTTCTTAAATTTTCATTAAGTTTAATTCAAAGTCTATTTCAATTTAAGTATCTCAATTTATTGTTGTTATTTTTGCTTTTATCTTAATTTAACTTTAATTATTGCTTTAATATGTTTTTCTTACATTTACTTTCTTGTCATTTAGTTTAATCACATTTTTTAATTTAATTACATTTTCTAATTTAATTACATTTTCATCACTAAAATCCCAAAAATTTAAAAATAGACATACAAAGCTCAACCATTCTTGAATCCTTGTTCCAAGATCACCGTCTACGTCAACTATTTCCTCTTCATATGCATCTCGTCAAGAACCTACTATTCCTTCATCACATCCAGATTCTACAGCAGACTCGCCCCAACACCCATTTATGCATCCCATTCTTGATCCTGATCAACTCCAAGTGTTGCTTCCTCTTTCACCTCAGTGTTCTTCTACTTCTGACCCTTTACAGGTTTCGAATACTCATCCTATGCAGACTCGATCTAAGACTGGTCATCTACCTCAGAAAGACTTTGGTGATTTTCAATGTTTTGCTACCACTTTGACAGATATTACAGAGGCTGAGGAACCTCGTTTCTTTAAGGAAGCTAATAGTAAACCTGAATGGCAACAGGCCATGGTTGAAGAGATTGAGGCATTAACTGTTCAAGGCACTTGGGTTCTTGTTCCTCGTCCCTCTGGCAAGAATGTCGTCGGGTGTAAATGGATTTATAAGCTCAAACGTAATGCAGATGGTAGTATTGCTCGCCATAAGGCAAGGCTCGTTGCTCAGGGGTTTAGCCAAGAACCTGGTATCGATTTTGAGGAGACCTTCAGCCTTGTGGTTCGTCATACCACTGTACGTATTATTCTGAGTTTGGCTGCTTCCAATAAATGGCCTCTACGTCAATTAGACGTTAAGAATGCCTTTTTGCACGGTGAGTTACAAGATGAGGTATATATGCGTCAACCTCTTGGTTTTGAAGATGTTGAACATCCAGACTTTGTGTGTCATCTTCAGAAATCTTTGTATAGATTAAAACAGGCTCCCACGTGCGTGGAATGCCAAGTTCACTGGCTACTTACCAGCCTTGGGGTTTTGTTCCTCTCATTCTGATCCAAGCTTATTTGTCAAGAAAGATGGTGCTGATGTTGTGATTCTGTTATTATATGTTGATGATTTCATCATCACAGGTTCGAGTCCTTCCTTAATTCAGTCGGTTATAGATGATTTCAGCACTGTGTTTGATATGAAAGATATGGGCACTCTTACTTACTTCTTGGGATTACAGATTACTATGGTTCTAATGGAGATTTATTTGTTCATCAAACAAAGTATTGCAAGGATCTGCTTAAGAGGGCTGGGATGGAGGCTTGTAAACCTTTAGTGACTCCATGTAAACCTCATTCGCCTGTTTTAAAGAATGAAGGCTCCTTGCTTACAGATCCTACTCAGTTTCGCAGTATAGTTGGAGCTCTACAATATCTTACTTTTACGCGTCCAGATATTGCATTTGCAGTAAATAGTGTGTGTCAATTCATGCAAGCTCCAACTGATGTTCATGTGGGATTGGTAAAACGTATTCTTCGATATTTACATGGCACTCTTCAGTATGGTTTGACTTTTACCACAGGATCTACTTCTTTAACTGGCTTCTGTGAAGCAGATTGGGTAGGAGACCCTAATTCTCGTCGATCTACTACAAGATATGTGGTGTTTCTTGGAAATAATCCTATTTCTTGGTCTTCACGCAAGCAATCATCAGTTTCTTGAAGTTCCACTGAAGCAGAATACCGTGCATTAGCTAATTGTGCAGCTGATATTGCTTGGACTCGCCATATTCTTCAAGACTTGCATGTCTTTATTCCTGAGGCCCCTACACTCTATATTGACAACCTATCTGCTCTTGCATTGAGTAGTAATCCTATTTTCCATTCACGAATCAAGCATTTAGAGCTTGATTTTCACTTTATCAAAGATCGGGTTCAACGTAGAGATCTTGTAGTTCAGTATGTTCATACTACAGAACAAATCACAGACATTTTTACCAAAGGTCTTCACAGTCCCTTGTTTATAAAACACTGTCACAATCTCAGCCTTGGCTTAAGCCCAGCTGCGATTGAGGGGGGCTAATAGCTGAGGTGTCATGATGAGCTGGCATTAGTTGAGTTCATGTAAAGCATCTGTTTCAGTTGTAATTACTGTCTTAGTAAGCAAACTGTAATCACAGTATATAAAGGCTCAATAGAGCTGATGTAAGGGATTCAGTGAAAAATTAGAAAGAAATCCAGAATATTCTCAAAACATTTTCTCTGTCTTTTTGCTTCTAACTCTTTGTTAACAAAGAGGAGGTCTTGGCCGATCGAATTGGATGATTAGAAGTTAGAAGTGCGAACACAACAATCCAACCCTTTCCATTTAAGCCATTCGGTGGCTTGGTGGTGGCACACCTACGCGATCTAAAAGAATGACCAAAAAGTTCCTTCCATCAGTCACCTAGGTTGAAAAGTGGGAAACATATCATGAGAAGATTTGGAGGTAGGCGTAAGTTCCCAGCACAACAAGTGAGGGTGTTAGATGGTGGTAGGGAGAGGAGGGGAGTGGGGCGTGGGTTGGCGGTAGTGGGTGGAGAGAGGAAGGAAATGGATTATGGGGTACGGTGCTAGGTGCAATGGGCGGTAGAGTAACATGAGGTGAAGAAAGGGAAGCGATTGGAGTTTTTTTGTGTGTAAAATTTCAAAATTTTATATTTAAGTTAATTATTTTAAAAGATAAATATTTATGGCATGTTTACTAATCCGTAATCAGATTAAGGGGGGTTTATTCAATTTAGATTTTAAAAGATTTTAAAGAAGTTTAAAAATTTAGGTGTATTCAATCACGATTTTATAGAAGTCTATACAATTCTTAGTGTATTCAATTCAGACTTTTTAAACTCCATTCAAATTTCAATGTATTCAATCACGACTTTAAAAGACTTGATAAAAATTTAGGTGTATTCAAAAACTCATTGACTTTAAAGGAAATACAAAAAGTGGTGGATTTCGTTTGCTTATAGACTAATTTTATGCTACGACAAATCTTTGCTTCCCCCGAGAGATTTTGATAGATAAATTATTTTTATTCTCAAGATATGATTTCACCACTTCTACTACCACCAACTTATCATGGCTATTACCACCACCACCACCACCAGCACAATAATCGTCATCGCCGCCACCACCACCCTTCACCGCCACCATCCCTCAGCACCACCCTTCATCGCCACCATCCTTCAGCACCACCACTACCACCTCCACCTCCATCACCACCCACCGTCGTCCCTACTACTAGTGTCACCATCACCCTGACCATCATCACCACTGCCGCCAACACCATCACCATCACCGCCACTGCCACCACCTCCACCACAACTGCCACCACCACTACCAGCCCCACTATCAGCCTCATCGTCACCATCACCACCTCCACCAGCTCACTCTCACTGCCACCCCCACCTCCACCACCACTACCTCCCCCACCATCATCCACAAACTGCCATCGCGACCGCCATCGCCATCACCACCATCGTCATCACCTCTAAACCCATTGGTTTTTTATTGCTATAAACTCAATAAAAATCAATAATAAAACTCTAACAAACTCAGTTAAAATCTATACATGAATTCAGTCAAAATCTATGTGGAGTTTGTAGAATTCAATCAAACTCAATTAAATTCAATTAAACTCCATAAACTTTATAACTCTTTTAAAATCATTTAAAATCTAAATTGAATACACCCTCCTAAGAGGAATTGAATTGAGGAGTTGGATTGAGGAGAGTTAGATTTCGAATTCCTATTGAAGTTGTTTACTAAACCATATGGAATTTGGGTCAGAGTGGTATTAATTCCTTATAAGTTGTTTACTAAATTCACATGAATTGGAATTGAAACCAAATTGATTACTAAAATGTCCTCGTTGTTATGTTAAACTAGATGACAAATGTGGGATTTTTAAAATTGTGTGAGGATATAATGGGTAAAAAAATGGATTCCTGATGGGTTAGTTCTCCATAAATTAAAATACCACTTCCCCACCCAACAGTCCAATTCCTCCAAAATCAGGAGTTGAATTCCTGATTTTGTGTGTGTCCCACTTGCATTTTATTCCTCCATGTGAACTAAATACAAGAGTATCTATAATATGAATTCAACTCCTTATTTTGATTCCAATTACGAATTAGTAAACATCCCATTATTTTTAGAGTTTTTCTATTTAAACCCCACACTTTTCTTTGTTCACTCCAATACTCAAATCATTAACCTCTTAAGTTTTATTATTGTGTAAAAAGACAAAATAGGTCATCCAACTTAATACTTAACCCTAGTACATATAGACACACACCCCAATACACACCACCACTCTTCATATTAAGTTTTAGAAAAACACAAACTCCTCTACACCCTATTGCCAGATTACTCCTCTTTCAATCCAAGAAACCTACTACACTCCCATATTCTCTTCACAAACCCTAAATATGGCAAATCATAATCAAACAAGCAAATCAGAAATAATAATAATCATAATCATAATTAAAGAAACAAAACTGGAGGGGGAAAAAAACCAGACCTTTATTGGGAAGCAAAGAAACAATGCCTGCCTAAGCCCTTGATTGATATATAATATGGAAATTGGCACATGGGTTTGCTTTGTTGAACAAGAAAATAAAAAAAATAAAATAAAATTTAATAATAAAATAATGATGCTACACATTTTGTGATATCCCGTTCCTAAATTAATATTCATTTCTTAAATTATTCAAGTAAAAGACAATTTCACCCCGAAAGTATTTTAATGGGTTTAAAATTGACTTTTTTCGGGAAATAATTTGGGGATTTGAGTAATGCCATTACAAAGAGTGCGCTGATACGAGTTCGTAGATACATATTGGGCTCAAATCGGAGTTTTAACGAAGAAGTTATGGTCAACGGAAGTGCAGTGGCACAACCGTAAATATTTCGAGGTCAGATTTTTTAAAAACCAGTCAGCCTTCTTTCTCTATCTCTCCATCCCGACTTATCTCTCTCTCTCTCTCTCTCTCTCTCTCTCTCCGGTGACGACACCGCCGCTTTCGACGGCGATTCCGGCACCGTCCGGCAACCAAACGCGACACCATAACATGCAAAACGCTCTTCTCCACCTCCTCTACACGACCCACTAAATTTTCAGACCTGATTTCGAGCCGTGAAGGGACTCGAACAAGGGGAAAAATCATTGTTTTTCCGTCCCCGTTTCCCCCAATGGAATCCGATGAGTGAGGTATGCTTCTTCATCCATTTTTCGTGTTCTAGCTATTTTGATAGTTGGTTTGTATCGATTTGGAGCCGTGAGTGTTCAATTAGAAACCTAGATTTTCTCCCGACTTTGGCAGTGTGTTTTGGCCACTTCCCGACCAAATTGGAGGTCGGCCCAGTTATAAAAGTTGCTCCCCTAGTTGCCCCGATCACGTAGGTATAGATATTGTTGGGTGATTTGAGAAATTTCCGTTAAGGTTGGGTGGCCTATTTGGTCTTAAAATGATCCTTATGTCGTCCCGAGTGTTGACACGTGGTTAGTCTGCCATGAAGAAAACATGATGATGGAAGCAACAAAAGAAGATGCTGCCATATATAAAAGGAGAAGACATCATCATGAAGACTGCTGTAATATTATTTCTTTTTGTAAACTATTCTATTGTACAGCTATTACTTTAATAGCTATTTATGTAACCCGTAAAAAGGAATGAAAGTAAGAGAAACCATTCTCTGGTTTTCACATGGTATCAGAGCGTCAAGATCTCTGTGAATTTTTTTTTTCTCTTCTTTTCTTCTTTCTCTATACTGCTGACAGTTTCAGCAGCTCTACCCTTCAAATCAATATCTGTTTAACCGACTTTATCCCTTATCTCCAACAGCAGCTTTAAACCCCAGAACTCTCAGACTCATCGCCATCTCACTATCTTGACGAAGTCTGAAAAATCAGTATCTGCAAGCTGCATATGCACAGGTGTGCTCTGAAGCTAATAGGCAAGCAACCATGTTAGCTGGCTCACATGTTGACGGGTCAGCTATGACAACCACTTTACATCGCCCTATACCTAGAAGTGGTCATCCTTGGCCGGGACAAAAGGAGCCTGACACACGCCAATGTACCCACTGTGGGAAGAAAAAACACACCCGGGAAACTTGTTTCGAATTGGTTGGATATCCAGATTGGTGGGTGGACAAACAAGAAAAGGGAACCTTTAATGCTAGCGATAAACTCTGGATCATTGATTCAGGAGCTTCCGATCATATGACTAATAATACTGCTTGGTTTGTTTCCCGGTCAGAGTGGTATTAATTCCTTATAAGTTGTTTACTAAATTCACATGAATTGGAATTGAAACCAAATTGATTACTAAAATGTCCTCGTTGTTATGTTAAACTAGATGACAAATGTGGGATTTTTAAAATTGTGTGAGGATATAATGGGTAAAAAAATGGATTCCTTATGGGTTAGTTCTCCATAAATTAAAATACCACTTCCCCACCCAACAGTCCAATTCCTCCAAAATCAGGAGTTGAATTCCTGATTTTGTGTGTGTCCCACTTGCATTTTATTCCTCCATGTGAACTAAATACAAGAGTATCTATAATATGAATTCAACTCCTTATTTTGATTCCAATTACGAATTAGTAAACATCCCATTATTTTTAGAGTTTTTCTATTTAAACCTCACACTTTTCTTTGTTCACTCCAATACTCAAATCATTAACCTCTTAAGTTTTATTATTGTGTAAAAAGACAAAATAGGTCATCCAACTTAATACTTAACCCTAGTACATATAGACACACACCCCCATACACACCACCACTCTTCATATTAAGTTTTAGAAAAACACAAACTCCTCTACACCCTATTGCCAGATTACTTCTCTTTCAATCCAAGAAACCTACTACACTCCCATATTCTCTTCACAAACCCTAAATATGGCAAATCATAATCAAACAAGCAAATCAGAAATAATAATAATCATAATCATAATTAAAGAAACAAAACTGGAGGGGGAAAAAAACCAGACCTTTATTGGGAAGCAAAGAAACAATGCCTGCCTAAGCCCTTGATTGATATATAATATGGAAATTGGCACATGGGTTTGCTTTGTTGAACAAGAAAATAAAAAAAATAAAATAAAATTTAATAATAAAATAATGATGCTACACATTTTGTGATATCCCGTTCCTAAATTAATATTCATTTCTTAAATTATTCAAGTAAAAGACAATTTCACCCCGAAAGTATTTTAATGGGTTTAAAATTGACTTTTTTCGGGAAATAATTTGGGGATTTGAGTAATGCCATTACAAAGAGTGCGCTGATACGAGTTCGTAGATACATATTGGGCTCAAATCGGAGTTTTAACGAAGAAGTTATGGTCAACGGAAGTGCAGTGGCACAACCGTAAATATTTCGAGGTCAGATTTTTTAAAAACCAGTCAGCCTTCTTTCTCTATCTCTCCATCCCGACTTATCTCTCTCTCTCTCTCTCTCTCTCTCTCTCTCCGGTGACGACACCGCCGCTTTCGACGGCGATTCCGGCACCGTCCGGCAACCAAACGCGACACCATAACATGCAAAACGCTCTTCTCCACCTCCTCTACACGACCCACTAAATTTTCAGACCTGATTTCGAGCCGTGAAGGGACTCGAACAAGGGGAAAAATCATTGTTTTTCCGTCCCCGTTTCCCCCAATGGAATCCGATGAGTGAGGTATGCTTCTTCATCCATTTTTCGTGTTCTAGCTATTTTGATAGTTGGTTTGTATCGATTTGGAGCCGTGAGTGTTCAATTAGAAACCTAGATTTTCTCCCGACTTTGGCAGTGTGTTTTGGCCACTTCCCGGCCAAATTGGAGGTCGGCCCAGTTATAAAAGTTGCTCCCCTAGTTGCCCCGATCACGTAGGTATAGATATTGTTGGGTGATTTGAGAAATTTCCGTTAAGGTTGGGTGGCCTATTTGGTCTTAAAATGATCCTTATGTCGTCCCGAGTGTTGACACGTGGTTAGTCTGCCATGAAGAAAACATGATGATGGAAGCAACAAAAGAAGATGCTGCCATATATAAAAGGAGAAGACATCATCATGAAGACTGCTGTAATATTATTTCTTTTTGTAAACTATTCTATTGTACAGCTATTACTTTAATAGCTATTTATGTAACCCGTAAAAAGGAATGAAAGTAAGAGAAACCATTCTCTGGTTTTCACACCGAGCACGACGATATGCTCATATTCGAATTTGGTTATCATTGGACCGTCAAACGAATTTACGCATATTAGGCATAATTCGGGTTCGATATATTCAAACCATTGGATCTTGACGAAACTTATACAATATGTTAATAGGATTTTTATGAACCTATAGGAACTTTTGGATTATTAATCGGAAGTCCTGAACCCCATGGGGGGGGACCGGGTTGACCAATATAAAAATTTAATCGTATATTTAATCTTGGGTCTTTTCAGACCATTGCAACTGTCGGTGGGCCTAGGAATACCCGGACCGTGAGGAGTGAGGAATGCGGCTTAGGTTGACCAAGTGTCTCCAGAGTTCTGCGAGGAATGTGGTTCGGGTTAACTTTGTGTTTCTAAGTTATGCGAGGAGGTGTCACTTAAGCGACACTTGGAATTGACGGTATAACGTGAGAAAGAAATGGAAAAATTGTGGAATTAATGAATTTATGAAGGGTACACTTGGGTGGAAAGGAATTATTATTTTTCAATGCTTTCAAACGGTTTTGATGAATTGATTGAATGTATGAACGGTTATATGAGTATAAATATGCATGCTTGATTTTTGTACGAATATAGAGCATTGATTAAATGAATTTTCAAATGGTTTTAACAGTGAGGTTAGTATGTTGATATTATATTTTGCAAAACTTTCTTTTGTCCACTCACCCTTTTAATGTTTTGCGTCCCCATGTAGTAATCGAGTACCGGAGCACCACCACCAGTCATTCATCACCCACCACTCATCCACTTCCATTATGTAGGATATCTTACTGTAACCTTACTATTTTTGTAAATTAAATTAATTAGTAGGCTCTGATATTGCCCTTGGATTTCTATAAGGCTTGAGGTCACACAGATTTGTTATTGGATTGTGTGTGCTCTAACATTGTGCACGCTGAACGCTTGTGGATATAAGAATTGCATTTTGTACATGTGTAAATTATTGGGAAATTAACAATTTACAAGGGAGACTCTGCCTATTTTTCGGTAGAAGTCAAACCTTAAAAGAATCAATTTGGTTAAGTGTGTCCGGCACTTGACAGGTGTTGGATACGCACAGGGGGTCCAGGCACATTTGAAAAAAGTGTTTTTTTATCTCTCTTAAGTAATGTGATGTTGTGTGAACTTAGAGTGGTGAGAGGCAAGATAGTGAGGTGTTGAGTGTGAGGTTGATGAGTTTTTTTATTTTTTATTTTTATTTTTTTTGGGTGTGTATTTAGGGGTAGTTCGGGAAGATAGTGGGGTTTTCTTAGAAATTGTGAAATTTTGAATTAGAAGTTGGGGTGAACTTAGAATATGGAGTGAACAAAGAGAAAAGTGCGGAGTTTAAATAGAAAAACTCTTATTATTATTATATTTTCACATAGGCATTATTAAAAGTCAATAAGTGGGTCCTTTTGTGCAACCTAAGCAAAATTAACGTGTCTTGTTGGAGCATATGGAAATAGGGATGGCAATGGGTCGAATTGGGGGTGGGTATGTCATTCCCATCCCCATAACCATTAAGCTTTTTTCCCTCATCCCCTCATTCGTACCCGCAATATTCTAAGTGGGGATTCCCCATCCCTGCCTTCATTGGGGAATGGGTTCCCCTACCCACCCCATTGCTGAAGAAAAATCAATAAAAAAAATACTTTGTTGAATGAGAAAAAAAACACTATAAGCGCAAACATATGTATCAATTCAATTGTTATTAACTAAAAATCTAGACTATATAAAAAAATTAATACATATTAAAATTACATGTTCATCATTATAGAGGTAGTCATCACACATCTCAATCGCACAAAGCGATGCTTTCAACTTCTTCAGTGTAAGATCCCTAACACAAATAAAACAAAATATATATTTTACAATCATGTAGAGTAGGATATTAAACATCATTATCAATTATATAATATAATTCGTATTTTACCTCATTCTCAACATCATTATCAGATGTGCAGCCCTGGTTGGTCATTCGATGTACTGCAGTAGCTCAATCAAAATGTAAATTGTTGTTATCTCCTTGCTTCCATCAAGGGTTCAAGGGATACATATATATATATATATATATATATATGGTGGCAGCATCAAACTAATTACATATTTTAGAAAGTGAAAGCTTCAAGTAGTAACATAAGATTGTATTGGACTTTATTTAGCATGAAAAACTATGGAGATGACCATCTTTAAAATAGATTGTATTGGAATAGCATTATATATGGAACAAGAGTATGTCTACACCTACATTTAGAAGCACTTATAAAATCATCAAATGAAATCTGCAGGTAATTGTTCTGCATGTTGTGGACTGTGGACATAAGTTTCTTCAATAGCTAGCTTATCCAATTTCGACCTTAGACTGCCACTCATGGTGACTAAGCTATGAGCTTTAGTCTACACCTATATTTAGAAGAACTTATAAAATCATCAAATGAAATCTGCAGGTAATTGTTCTGCATGTTGTGGACTGTGGACATAAGTTTCTTCAATAGCTAGCTTATCCAATTTCAACCTTAGACTGCCACTCATGGTGACTAAGCTATGAGCTTTGATTGCAGACAAAAAGATAGAGGACATCATATCCCTTTGGAAATTAGGAAACACACATAATAGACATTTATTCATAAATCAGAGACTATGATACGAGAATAACAGAAGGGAGGGAGGCCTTTTGTATCTCGTCTCATAACAAACAAGAAGAGTACCTTTAAAAAAAAAACCAAAAACCAAAAACCAAAAAAGCAAGAAGAGTAATGCTGTATTGCATACGAATAAAACGCACACGCTGGCGAGACAGGGCAAACTCATAAAGAAGAGTAGTGCTGCTCCATCTCCATGTATGAATTGACCACATCTTCCGAATTGTGTTATTTGAAGACCGCTTCTTTGCTAAGTGCATGGCTGCAAATCATCTACTGTTGGCTTGTCCCCTGGCCTCCTTGTGTAATTGCTCCCTGCCCTCCTCCTTGAGTGGCTGCTGCTCCTCCTGATACTCTTAGATTTGGAGATTTCACCTTCATGAATCCAAGAGAAAACAGAGACTCCTCTGTCACCCAACTTGCTTGCGGCAGACATAAATTATCTCGATCATAAAATAAGATATTTTGAATACACTTTAAAACATCCTCCTGGGAACTGAATTGAAGTTGTTTAAACGACTCTGTAAATCTCCTGAGCAGGAAATCCTCCTCAGTCTCGTGGACGAGTTTCTCAATGATATGATCACCTTCTCCAACTTTACTAATGATTAAATGAATGAGGCATTTTGGATCACTGGCCCATCGTGCTTTGAACCAAATAATTGACAACCCCAAGTAAAATTCAGCATAGCGGGACTGCTTGATTTCTTCTATCTCTTCTTTACCTGACTTCTGCATATATAGACTTTTTAGATCCCAGTCCTTAGCTTCATCCTTTATGAAATTATCCAAAAGGAGGTCAGATGTGCTACAAAGCTTTATAAATCTTCTGAGCCTAAAATCCTCCTCGCATTCCTCAGAGAGTCTCTCCAGTATGACATCTTTGACTTCTTCTCTTCTCCACCTCATGAATTGATCAAGCATTTTTTCAATCGTTTCTTGTTGCTCATTGGAATCCAGTTGCCTGAACAGAAGAATCGCCTCACACAAGCGTCTTTCAAAGAAGAATTTGCGTCTAAACTCCTTGAATAAAACAACTTGTGTATAGTCCGGAGCTTTATTAAGCAGCTCAGCGAATTTTTTCCTTCTCAAATCTTCCTCTGTTTCCCCTTCAAGTCTTTCGACATCAGCAACTCCAGCAGCAGGTTTTTTGGAGATTTGTTCAATCTTGTCTTGCTGGTCGTTGGGGGATAGTAGGCTGAACCCGAAACTCGTGAACTTCCAGAGTACTTCAGCATTATTGGGCTCATGGGATGGGTTTGGGAACGCCGACATTGATAATCGACCCGGAGTAAGGCTTACAAACTCTGTTTTGGTAGAAATCCCCAATCGTTACTTATTCTTAAAACAAAGTACAAAAATTAAGCAACAAAGTGGTTTTTGCTAAGTGTTCAGGAAAATAGAAGAAAAAGGAAATCTGTAACTAAGAAAGAGAGAGAGCTTTGAGAATTCAGAATGGTGGGAATCAAATATGTTTTTCTCATTACCACTTATACACTTACACTAGAGCCTTTACACATAGGCTTTGCTTAATGGTTAAGCATCTGAGTTAACAACCTCTAACAATCTTCACGTGTTAACATAACTAATTACAGACACGTGGCACACTAATCCTAATCATTAGCTAAACATCCCCCCTCAATCTCAGAGTAGGGACCTAATCTGAGATTGGTAGGACTATGAAGACCCTTAGTCAAGACATCAGCGACTTGCTCTTCAGTTGGTATATACTTAACCAAGAAATCTCTGCGCTGCACACGCTTCCTGATGAAATGGAAGTCACAAATTGAAATGAGGCAAATTGAATTTCATGGGGTTTCAAGGGTTAAAATGACACAAATTGAATTTCATGGGGCCAAGTGAGACTAGAACTGAGTTTCAAATGGCAAATAAATAATTAAGCTAAAACAATATAAACACAATTGATGTGTCTAAAATTTAAAATAAGGGTTTTTATCCGAAATAGTCCATGAACTTATACCCAAGTTTCCTTCAATTAATTTTTAGACTCTTATGATCTTCCAACTCTCTTTTGTGTCAAATTGATCCCATCGTCAAACTACGTTAATATTACCATCAATTTTAGTGTTAAAATCGTTAATTTGTACTAAAATAGTGATAAAGTAATTAGACTTTGGGGTGAAAAGTCACCATATTGGGGTAAAATGTCCAATTTATCCCAAAAAATTGGAATGTGTATCATCCACATGATTCAATCTAACGAAAAAGAATACGAATGACCAATTTGACACCAAAGAAAAAAGACCATTTCGAACAAAAAACCCTTACAATAAAAGAGTTCTAGCAATACCCAGGCTGATGCAAAATACGCGAAAGAAAAATTAAGTTGTATTCTAACATAATAAAGTTGCAAGAACACTTAGGTTTTGAACGTCTTATGTGATCTATGATACACCTAATCTTAGATTCAATTGTGTAGTGATAATGCTGGATCCCCTTTATGCCGTGACAAGTTTGATTGAAACTTTGTTTTTTTTTATCATTTTTTTTTTTCAATCCGGTACGAAACAGATGAAATGGAAAGACTTGCTGGACACGCTTGCTGGAGATGAAATAGAAATCTCTGCGCTGCACACGCTTCCTGATGAAATGGAAGTCACAAATTGAAATGAGGCAAAGTGAATTTCATGGGGTTTCAAGGGTTAAAATGACACAAATTGAATTTCATAGGGCCAAGTGAGACTAGAACTGAGTTTCAAATGTCAAATAAATAATTAAGCTAAAACAATATAAACACAATTGGTGTGTCTAAAATTTAAATTAAGGGTTTTTGACTGAAATGGTCCATGAACTTATATTATACCCAAGTTTCCTTCAATTAATTTTTAGACTCTAATGGTCTTCCAACTCTCTCTTGTGTCAAATTGATCCCACCGTCAAACTACGTTAATATTACCATCAATTTTAGTGTTAAAATCGTTAATTTGACACCAAAGAAAAAAGACCATTTCGAACAAAAAACCCTTAAAGTAAAAGAGTTCTAGCAATACCCAGGCTGATGCAAAATACACGAAAGAAAAAAAAAAGTTGTATTCTAATCTAATAAAATTGCAAGAACA
The DNA here is from genome assembly GCF_002207925.1 of Prunus avium. The sequence goes on from NW_018921294.1 coordinate 17,011, forward strand.
CTTAGGTTTTGAACGTCTCAAGTGATCTATGATACACCTAATCTTAGATTCAATTGTGTAGTGATAATGCTGGATCCCCTTTATGCCGCGACAAGTTTGATCGAAACTTCGTTCTTTTTTTCATATTTTTTTCAATCCGAGCTAGAAATTGGAATCCAAATATTTGTACGCGCTTAGTTACTGCTATAAAATCCCAAGAAAAATTATCAACGGCCAATCCTAAAAAAATAAAAGCAAAAACATCGAAGCAGCAACAAAACATTCCAGGTGAAAGGGAAAAATCAAAATATTGAAATGGGTTAAGAAAAAAAAAAATGTTATCCAATAAACATTGGAACACATCTCCATGGGTTTTAAGGAGAAGGTTCAAGCAGAAAGGATTTTGATTTACGCACAAATAAAATCCTGGAAACAATTTTCATAGAGAATGGGTTTCCAAGAAGAACTATGTGCGAGAATCTATACACGGACAAGAAAAGCTAGAGAGAGAGAGAGAGAGAGAGAGAGCTAATTTTCGGCTAGGACTGCTCCGATTGATTGGAGGCTCAAAGCAAGGAGGAAGTTTTTAAGAATCGTAAACCCTACCTTTGCAGGGGTCCATTATATAGGGGTTACAAGTTTCGGCTTAAGAAGGAGATATGCTAAATTACAAATTTGTCCCTATGATTTCCTGAAGTTACATGTTTGCAATAGGGCACCATAGTAATTAGTGGCAAGCCACGTGCCAATTCTTGAGATGGAAAATTTTGAGAATTTTTTCGAGAACTTATCTTTTCCGTAACACATAAATGTTTTTAAAAAATTAAATTAAATAAAAAGAGTCTTGCTCTCTTCAAGTTTATGAATTTGGTTTCGATATGTATGTGTAGCTCAATCTTGGTACGAAACACTTGGAAAGGCTTATGAGATGTTGATTGAACGGTGAAGTCTCTTTATATGCTTTTACACTCCTGAGTTGAAATTGAGAAAAGGAATGTGAACGACTTTAAAGGGATTTTATGAACCGACTCGTTTAAACTTTTAGAGGAATTTAAAGGGATTTTATGAACCGACTCGTTTAGACTTTTAGAGGAATTTGAGGGCAAATGAGTGAGTTGAGCTATATAGTTAATCAGACATGTATGAGTCCCCTTTTTTGTCAAAGAATGCTTCAAGTCTTTTTTTTTTTTCCGGATAAAAAAAGAGTCTTTTTTTTTGTGTACACGAGTTTTTTTAATTTTATTCTACGTAAGCTCCGCATCAAAACAGTGTTCATTAGATTTTGCCTTTGATGCAAATGAGACACAGGACAGTTTGTTAAAAATTGTCGTCCTTTAAATATGTACATTTTAAAAACATGATGCTCTAAACGTTTTACACCTTATTAGACGATGGTTTTATGACAAACTATCATCTGACAAAATAAGACGAGTATTTAGGACATCATCGTCTAAGGCATTTTTTGTACTAGTTGTTGGCATGACTTGTGGTATAAGTTTACTTTCCTTGCACACCAAGGATTCCTACATCAAAAGTAATTGATTTACTTTAATTCCCGATTTCCTACTGTAAATAGAATTAGGAGTTATTATTTTCATTGACCTACAACGTTTTATTGTACTATATATATGGTCTCCTATAAGGAGAAGAATACACAGAAAATTCCCATAAACAATATTCTTTGATATCTCATATTTTTGCATGATATCAAAGCAACCACTGGCGGAGCCAAAAATTATGCTTTGGGGGGTCAACAACTTAATAAAACTATGAGATAATAGATTAATAACCTAAAATCTTAAGTATCCATTGTTTTTCTACATAAATATTTTAGAATAAGTTCAATTTATATAAGAAAACTATAATGGTTGTTGTTCCAAAAATATTTAATGGGTTTTAAGACAATATTGGAAGATGTTGCTAATTAAACTAAACATGAATAAAAACACTTACGTGGTAGAAGGTCATGCATTCTTTTCTCAGGGTCAAGTTGGAAATAATGAGCAAACAAAAGCCTAAACTGTAAGTGTTACCATTGGGTCATAAGGGTCATATGACCCTCCTAGGTCTTAATTGGCTTCGCCCTTGAAAGCGACGATCTTGGGGATTGCTGACTCTTGTTTTAAACCCTAGCCGCCACCATGGGGCAGGATGATTTTTTCCTCACCCATGAAGGTAGCACCACCAACCCCGCTTCTCTTTCTCAACTAAACTTTGCAAAACTAGCCACTCAAATGGCCCAATTCTTGAAAATATAGAACCCGACCTCAACCCTTACCTATGAAGCTTTCGCTGCCTAGATTGGCATCAAGTTGGATGGCTCCAACTACTCCATTTGGTCCCAAGTTGTTGAGATGTATGTTGCCGGCAAATACAAGTTGGGACATCTCACCGACGTACTCCCACTACCACCTCTGATCAATCCGACTTTCACCTACTGGCGAATAGAGAATGTGGTTGTGAAAGGATGGCTAATCAATTCTTTGGAGCCTCAATTGATTAGCACCTTTATTCGATATCTAACGGCAAAATCAGTATGAAATGTGATTGTCACAACCTAGTTTGATGGCATCAATACCTCTCAAGTGTACGACCTTAAACGACAAACTCACCGGATGTGACAATTAGGTGGCTTAATTGAGGCTTACTACAACGATCTCCAAAGCTTATGAAGAGAAATTAGCTTCCGTCATCCGACTATGATGGAGTATGAATTTGATATTAAGAAGTACAACGACATTATCCAGGAAGATAAAGTTTAAATATTTTTGGTTGGCTTGGATGATCAACTTGACAAGACCCAAAGTGACGTACTTCTGATGAAACTGTTTCCCATGGTAGAGCAAGTGTATGCATATGTTCGATGAGAGGATATTCGCCAAGCTGTGATGATGGACAATTAGGCAACCACTGTAGTAGGGTTGGTGGCCAAAGGTGTTCACCAATCAGTCAGTCAGCCACAACTCGATGACTAGTCGGCCCGGCTAGACACCACATATTTCTACTATCGTACTGCTTCAGATGAAGTCTTATGCAACAATTGTTGGCTCGCCTACAAACAAGACTACACCACCTCATCGACCAAGGGCTCCGAGTGACGGAAGTGGGTGCACTTACCGTGGCAACCCAAAGCATACTTGGGAAAACATTTTTAAATATCGAATAATGGGAGGGACACAAAGCTCGGAAAGCTACTAGTGGATCTACAAAGCTTTATGAGATCATTGTTGATGTGTTATATACCGTTTCATTCCTGCTTCAGGTTCTTTAGGTCTGCTGAGCGTATCTAATGTTTCATTTCTTGGATACCCTACAAGAGTGAGTATTAATCAATTTTTTCTTTTAACTTCTTTCTGCTTTTTCCTTAGGCTAATTTACCTTACTCCCAAGCACTAGAGAAGAATGTCTTACTCATTTTACCTTCTGTCAAAACTCACTTGGTTTGTGAGCTCAAAGAGTAAAAGGAAGCATATGAATGATCATAAAGTTCAGCCACTATATAATATTTTAATATATAATATTTTTATTCAATAATATGTAAAAATTATGTATATAATACGTGAATTTTGTGTGTATTATTGACAATTTTGTAATAACACGTTTATTAAACATGAAAAATACGTATGTATGTGTATTGTACGTTTGATTTGTGTACGAAAAAGGAAGTATTGCTGAAAAATATGTACGTACACTTATAATACGATTATTAAACGGCAAAATGCTAAATTATTTATACGGATAATAACTTTGGAAAAGTAAAATATCAAAAGGGGACAATAGAGACTAGGGTAATGGCCTAATAGAAATGGATAATGCTCTAAACTACTCATATCGATTAACGAAATGAAGGGGAAAAAAAAAGGACTCCTGTATAGCCGCGCGGCTATACTGGGGGTTTTCTTAAATTTTTTTAAAATAAATAGTATAGCCGGCTATACTATTTATTTAAAAAAAATTTAAGAAAATCCCCAGTATCGCCGCCAGGCTATACTAGTGAAATATATTATATTTAACTGTATAGCCGTTCGGCTATACTATTTATTTAAAAAAAATTTAAGAAAATCCCCAGTATCGCCGCCAGGCTATACTAGTGAAATATATTATATTTAACTGTATAGCCGTTCGGCTATACTATTTATTTAAAAAAAATTTAAGAAAACCCCCAGTATAGCCGCGCGGCTATACTATTTATCGATGGTTCGACCATACCGAGGTAATTGAAAAGTCGAGCTCAATGAACGAACAGTCAATATTCTGGAGGTCCCGATGTTTCTATTAACCAATACATGATTCTATAAATTCCCATAATCAAATCAGTGCACCGCAATCTGTCTACATTTTGTTAAATGGGGCTATGACCAAAAAGAAACAGCAGTTTTGATTACAAAATGGACGGCAGCAAAGGGTCTAATGCACTATGGACTAACACATTTGTGCTGATGTTGGTTATTTATTTTAATAAAAATTCATGACAATCAATCAGTGTATCACTTGCACTGTTTATAAGCTAGCAGTATATCCAAAGGCATCAATGTCCAGGTACTTGATACACCAACACCAAGAAGAATCATGGCGCAATCCATACATCATCGTGTTCGCAGTTCAAAGTGTGTGTAGCATTACCTGAACTCCAAGCTGCGGCCGAACTGTAAGATAATGCAAGGGAAAGTGAACATAACCAGGGGAAAGAGTGAAGGAGTAGCGTTGTAGAATCATTGACAGAGCAATTTTTGCTTCAGTGGAGCCAAAGTTCAAGCCCACACAAGTTCGAGGTCCCAATCCAAATGGTATGAATGCACCTATGTTATTGTTAGTTGCTTTAGCAACCCCTTCCAAGAATCTCTCTGGTTTGAAAAGATGCACATCCTGTCCCCAGATTTCAGGATCATGGTGAATTGCTATGGTTGAGATAACCATGTCAAGATTAGGAGGAAGAGTGAGCTTTCCCAGTCTAACTTCCTTTTCAACTTTCCTTATAATTGAAACAGGTGGAGGATATAACCTTAGAGACTCATTAATGATCATACTAATCTGCATGAAAATGAAACAGAGATAACAAATCAGGATTTAAAATTTGAATTGAGAATATATTTCTGCCACTTACAAGAAAAATTCTTTGTGTTCTTGACTTTCTTACTGTTCTCAGTTTGGAAATGCCATCGGGATGTGGAGTTTCTTTGCCAAATAATTGTATGACCTCCTTTCTTGCTTCCTCTTGCCAATCTGTATGGATTGCCAGAAGCAACACAGTCCAAGAAAGCAAAGTAGTAGTAGTTTCTTGTCCGGACATGTAAAACGTCTTGCAATCATCAACTACTTCGTCCACCGAAATCCTCTGGCTGTCATTGGCATCATGTTGAGCCTTTACAAGTAATCCAAGATAATCACTTCCAAATCTGTCTTCTACTCCGGTCATTGCCTTCTCTTCTCTTTTCTTAATAATCTCTATTATAGAGTCCCGTATACCTTTCTCAAGTTTCTCCGATTCTATCTCATCACTGGTTTTGAAGAACTTACTACAATTTTCAATGAAAGACTAAACATGAGAACAGAAGTAATGCTCACTCATATGGGAAAACAATAAAAGAAGAACGGTTCTCTGCATAATGCGCCAACTATACAACGAAAATGAAATTGAGTATGTTTCTCCCAGCTATATATTGCAAATTTGTTTCAGTATGTTTCTCCCGGCTATAGGGCAAATTTGTGGTCAATTCAAATTTTGTATTTGCATCAATATCTCTTCTATTTTACGGAGAGCATAAGCATGAGTCTGATTTTTTGAAGAAGATACAGAGAATTTTTTAGGCATGAATCTGTGTTTATTAACATAGTAAGGTACATAGTGTATGCTAGCAAATTGAATGGATCCCGAAATTGACCAACCAAAGATCATTCGGATGCCATTTATATTGAGAAGTAAGAATGTCACACATTAATCAATCAATCAATCAATAACTAAGAGAACGGTGATTGAATGGCTATCCATGCAGTTCCCCAATGATTTAGTTGAAATGAAGTTACCTAATGACAGGAACCCTGATTGCGAGATAATTTTTGTAGATTATGAAGCCTAACTTGGTCAACATCTCAAAAATATGCTTTCCTTCAATATAGCTGCTGCCAAATGCTGTTCTGGAAATCACTTCTGAAGTCAACAACCTAAACTCTTGAAGCACATCAATCTCGTTTCCTTCATAATTTTTCCACCTTCCTAGCATTGTCTCAGTACTAGCTACCATTGCTGGAATCATACTCTAGTAAAACAATACCATCCCATCAGATTTAACTTCACTACCATACCTAATTTACTACACTACTCTTTGCAAGAAATTACCATCAAAGGCAAAGAAACTTACTTTTAAGCTCTCTCCATGGAAGGAAAGAGTGGCCAACTTTCTCAATTTTTCCCATTTTTCAGCTTTGGTTGTTGACACCAGGCCATCTCCTAATAGCTTCTTTACAAAGTTTTGAACCTCTTTTTTTGGATAATCTCCATCTTTGTTATTCAGTATCTGTTTGCACAATTCAGGTTCTGTGATCACCAATTGAGCTTGAGAACCATGCCACTGCAGATAATTCTTTCCTGTTGATAAAGATAACCAATATTTAATACTTGGAACAAAAGCCACAACCAAAAAAAACTAAAAAAGCTAGCTAATTGAGATCATTTCTTACCATAAATCTTGGTCCAGTAGTGAATGTGAGGTTGGACTAAAGAAAGTGTGTCGTGGGATATACTTTTGGGCCTGGCCATGGCTTCTTTCATCATCTGGGAAATTTCTTTGTTGTTTCCATGGATGAGTCTGTAAGGAGGGCCTTGGATCCCCTGCAGACCCATCTGCTTCTGTATGCGAGTTGGAGTCCACCATAGCTTGTGAAGGATCTTGATGAGAACTAAGACCAGGAACAAGCACAGAAAGCTTGAAAAAGTCAATACCATGCCTCCTAAAGAACACATCTTTCTTTCTTTCTTTCGTTCTTTCTCTTAGTTAAACCACTCTGAGTTTTCTTCTTTCAACAGTCCAAAGTTCTAATGTTTTCTTGCTCCTTGTTGTTTGCCCAAATTTAGATAATAATAAAAAAGAAGAATAATATCATTACATGAGAACAAAATGTTTTGTTAATTGATTTATTTATGTGTATGTGTGACATTCCTTCTGATTTACATATGAGTGCTACAATTTTCATCCCTTATTCTCTTTCCCCACCTACCATGTAAATTTGAAAAAACACAATCATATCTTTCCACCCACTATTATTCCTAAAATATCATTTAATTATTAATTCAAGCAAATTCTCTTTGCTAATCCATTAAAAATATATATTTCCTAATTAATACATACAAATATATTTCCTAAAAAAACGTAAATTAAAAAAATAAAAATAAATCCTAAATAAACGCCAAGTTTAATGCCCTTCTTCCTCTTATATGTGTGACATTCCTCATGATTTATGTGTTCTGCTTTCTTTCTTTGTATATGTGTGACATTCCTCATGATTTACATATGAATGCTACTATTTCCACCTCCTGTCCTATTTCCTCACCCACCATGTAAATTTGAAAAAACACAATCCTATTAATTGAGTTGGAAATGATCGTTCTATTCACTATCAAGGCCTAGGTTCGAGTCTCACTACTGACAATCCCTCTTGGTGGGTAATCTGTAAAAACAAAATAAGGGCGTTAAGACCCCCTCTGTAAGTTCTCACACTGGCCCTGGGACGGGATAGCCTCCCCTCCTCCTAAACTTTTACAAACCAAACACAAAAAACACAATCCTATCTTTACACCCACCATTATTCCTAAAATACCCTTTAATTATTAATTCAATCAAATTCTCTTTCCTAATCCATTAATTCAACAGTTTACTCTATAAATAAATAATAAATAAATAAAACACTATTGAGCGCGCGCGGAAACTGAAAACTAGAGTGGGGCTGTTTAAAATTTCTCGCTGACTCTCTGTCTCACTCTATCTCTCGCTCAATCTTCTATACGTCGGCGCAGTCTCGAATCTCTCCATCGCCTCAGTGATGGGTAAACCCCTTTGTTGTGTCATGAGTACATAAATCTAGGGCTATGGTCTATTTGTTTTGCCTTCTCCGCAGCGGTCAATGCCCTCCGTCGTGTGTCTCTTTGTCTTCTTTCTGATTCTCTCGTTTCCCCAAACTAACCAAACCCACAAACAACACTTCGATTGTGTTTCCCCTTTTATCTGCATTGATGGTTTGATTGTTACATGGATTTATTTTTGCAGATGTTAATTTCAGTGTGTGGGGATCAGTAGTTTGCAGCTTCCTCTTTTGTTTGCTTAAATTTCTAGAAATATTAGGCTTATTTTTTATTATTATAAAATTTTAACTGGTTCTTACTGTGATTGCAGAATTTGCTATTGTATTATGAATTTACTCAAATCTGGAAACATTTTCATCTTCACTCATTGATTGTGTTTGTCCTTGTACATTCATGTTAAATTAAGAGATGTTTGCTGTTTGGCCACCGGTAGAGATTTGCTTTTCTGTGCCTTTTTGGTTGGCAAGGCGAGGTTTCAATTACAAACATTGTGTGAAATTTAATGTTATGCGGTTGCACAGATGCATACTTAGTGGTTATTTTTTTTCTTTTTTGGATTGCAGGGTTTGTCTTTGCTTTTCTTCGGTTGCTGGGGAAAAGGTAAGGAAAGACAGATTGTTATTTTTACTTCAGTTTTCTTGTTGCTGTTGTGTAAATTTATATTCTCGTATCATATAAGTTTCTATTTTTGCTATTTATATTATATGAATGCTTAGATAGACGGATTCTAGTTTGATGGGATAATATGAATAATTGTGATTGAGAATTATTGCTTGGTTAATGCAATGCATGTAAAGCATTATAAGCTGTAGCAGAATTTTGTTCTAATATGGACTGGTGACAGTACTAGTATAAGAACCACCAAAAAAACTTGTCAGGCTCATCCTATGTATAGATAAATATTCCCTATTGTTTCCATAAGCAATCTTTCATGCTTTTCACATATATGCATACTTTCTTTAATTAATTTTACCAACAAATTTCTTATTCATGTATTATACAGGTTGACAGTAGGAAAGGTAAACGAGTCTGCTCTTAAACTGGAGCTGTAAAAAAAATGAGCCTGATCACAGTTCTTTCAAGCTTACATGTCTGCAAACCCATCATGGAGGTTGGTACATAGTTCTTCTAAATCAAGTATATGTATGCATATAGATGATTGAAAAAAGTGTACCTATGAAAACTACAAAGCAGCTCCCTAATTGTCCATCTACTATTCTTGTTCTTTTTCTCTGTTTGTATGTAGGTTTTTTCTTTTCCTAAGAAGTATCACGAAGTAGATGAAATTTCGTTGTATGTTATAGGTGAACTAGTTTTGGACATTCTTAATTTAATGTAACGAAAATTAATCGAGTTTGAGTGCTCAGCTTGAGATTAATCAATAAATTGAGGATCTATTGTGTTTTTAAAGTGCTATAGATGTGAATTTGCGGTGTAGTGTGCTTGAGAATTATTGCTTGGGATACAAATTTCTTATTTATGTATTATACAGGTGGATAGTAGGAAAGGTAAACAAGTCTGCTCTTAAACTTGAGCTGTAAAAAACGTGAGCCTGATCACAGTTCTTTCAAGCTTACATGTCTGCAAACCAACATGGAGGTTGGTAGTTCTTATAGGTGAACTAGTTTTGGATATTCTTAATTTGATGTAACGAAAACTAATCGAGTTTGAGTGCTCAGCTTGAGATTAATCAATAAATTGAGGATCTATTGTGTTTTTGAAGTGCTATAGATGTGAATTTGTGGTGTAGTGTGCTTATGAATGAGGGATGGTATGATGGGGGCAGCATTGTTACATCTATGCTCCCAATACACAGAACTAGGGCATAACAAAAAAAATGGCATTCACTGGACAATAGTTCCAACAAATTATAGGATAAGTAAGGTACTTTGGCTGTGTATCAGTTTGATATGCAAAGTTGCCTTTATCAACAACAGATACTGCTTTTACTGGGAACTGGGAATAACCAATTTTCAGTCTTCCTATAAAAGCGTTATCTTCAAATATCTTTGGTCGTTCAGTCTTTTGCTGATTGGTCCATCGCGTTCATCAGAGCTAATTTCCTGGTTCATTTTCGTCATCAGAGCTACCACTTCCACTACTACCAATTGGTCCTGCCTCCTTGTCACTGCTGTATGCATCAAGTAGTGCTGGCTTCGGGATTTTCAGTATTCGGCTGAATTCTTCCAAATCTCTTTTGAACACCAAACGTGCTCCACATTTCTTTATAATCGAGCTTGTTTCGAGGAATTTGTCTGGAGATCCTTTTAAACAATAATGCGATTTGAATGAAAAGCGATGACTGCACGAGCCATCCTCTTTTCCTATTAGTTGGATTTGATGCTTAATATCATCGCAAGGCAAGTAAAAATGCCAAAGGTGTTGTGACTCAAGATGCCCCACCGTCAAAGTCTCATGCGCACCCAACAGACATTCAATTTTTAAAAAATCATAATCAAGAAGGGTGTCTGGATTTTCCAAATATTCAGAATCTTCAAAAACGACACATAAAGCAATACCAACCCAGTCGCTACATGGTTGTGGAGGTAGAGGCAGTTCCATAGTTATTGAATCTCCCACACTTGGATTCTCGAACCAATCTGGAATCTCACTTCCAGGGCATACAATTAAGTTACCAGTCCACATTGGATAGAGACCCTGTACCAAGAGAAGTACCATTATAACATTTTTTTTTATAGAAAAAGAAAAGAATATCATAATATGGAACTGAGAAGGAGCTGAGAGTACCTCACTGGCCAATCTCATTATCATTGCAAATATTCTGTTAATCCAGCCTTCTTCTTTAACCAAGCTGAAGCAATTAAGACAGGTGAAAATAAAATCATACATGTTGGCTCCTCCGCTAGACTTTGATGGATCTGACAACCTCTTCAAGGAAGTACAATCATTTGCATCTACGTATAAGAAACTATTTGACGGAAGATCTGGCAATTGCTCAAGCCTTTTGCACCTCTGCAATTCAAGACAGTCAAGGTTAGAAAGGAATCTAATGCTTGCAGGAAGGCTGACGAAATTGTTTCCACACAGAAGTAACCATCGTAAAGAAGACAAGTTGCCGATACCATCGGGAATGGCTCCTTCACCAATATTACAATCACTCATATCTAATTTTGTCAAAGAGCATAAATGATATAGAGAAGACAAAACCAAACCCCAAGCGGCAATGCCATTGCCAATGCAAGTGGATGGTTTAGCAACTGATCCGCTGAAGGATAGACGTTTAAGGTTTTTCATAACAAGAAGCGGATCTCTCATACCAATTCCAACGAATAATTCTTAAGGAATTTGGAAGAACTTTAGGGGCTGAAGAAATCATAACATTATCAAATTCAAGAAACCTTAACCCCTGCATCTTATCGAAGGCTTCAGTACAATTCCAGTGCACCACTTCTAATTCGGGCAGACGTAAGGCTATGCCTTCAATTGCTTCAGTAACCTAATATATAATTAAGAAAAAGGAAACAGTGAATTCCACATTGAAGAAACTGATTCTCTCGTTCAATAATTCACTCAAGTGTGCAGGTGTGCAAAGACATAAATACATATATATAGTATTTCTACATAACCTCTTACCGTATTGTTCATGAATGCATGAAAAATGTCTTTGCGACACCATAAAAGACTGCGTTTACCAGGTTCTTCGGGAGATTCTTCCCGAACAATTCTCCATGCCATTTCTTGTATCAAGTCATGCATCTCAACACTGTTGCCCTGAGAGTGGAGTTTCTCAACAGTTAAGAGAGATGTCTCAACAAGAATCCATACAACCATCCAGAATCAATTCCTCAAGATTCGTAATGCGTGTGAAATCTGGGACACTAGTCAATTTATCAGAGTAACTAAGATCCATATGTTTCAACTTCGGGAAATCCTGTACAGTACATAAAAGTTGTTGATTATTATAAGTTTCCAAAACCTTACAAGTTAGAACAAGGTATATTCACACTCAAAATATTAATAATTACAAAATGCCATATTCAATAATCTCACGGTACCTTTGCTCCATCCCAAAGGCGGACAAGTTTGCTATAACACATCTCAAGTTTAGCAAGGAAACATGGTTCAAACCTTGGTGGGAGAGATTTGGAAGGATACCAATTCCAACGAATAATTCTTAAGGAATTTGGAAGAACTTTAGGGGCTGAAGAAATCATAACATTATCAAATTCAAGAAACCTTAACCCCTGCATCTTATCGAAGGCTTCAGTACAATTCCAGTGCACCACTTCTAATTCGGGCAGACGTAAGGCTATGCCTTCAATTGCTTCAGTAACCTAATATATAATTAAGAAAAAGGAAACAGTGAATTCCACATTGAAGAAACTGATTCTCTCGTTCAATAATTCACTCAAGTGTGCAGGTGTGCAAAGACATAAATACATATATATAGTATTTCTACATAACCTCTTACCGTATTGTTCATGAATGCATGAAAAATGTCTTTGCGACACCATAAAAGACTGCGTTTACCAGGTTCTTCGGGAGATTCTTCCCGAACAATTCTCCATGCCATTTCTTGTATCAAGTCATGCATCTCAACACTGTTGCCCTGAGAGTGGAGTTTCTCAACAGTTAAGAGAGATGTCTCAACAAGAATATCTATCCCAATACGACTGGAAATGTCAAGGATACTGTCTAGTGTTTCAATTACTTGCTCTTTATCCCTCCCTCTATGGAGACACGCAACATGGAGAAAAAATTTCTTCTCCATCTCTTTTAATCCATAATAACTCACTTTGAGTGAATCAAAAAGTTCTGGTTCAGGAATTTTGTTTAGATTATACAACGCACTTTTCCATAGATCTTGATCTCTCCCATACAAAGAACGCCCCAAAATTTTAAGAGCTAATGGAAGGCCTTTTGCACCCTGCGCGTTCAGGTCTGCATGAGTAATCTCTACCAGGCCCTTCATTTTCACCGTTCAAGATTGCCAGCAGATTTTTCTGGAGCAACAACCACCCCTCATCAGCTCTTCCTTGTGGAACCATCACAGATTTCAACACACCATGTACATTCTTTGTCAAGACTAAGAAACTCCCAATGTTGTTGCTGGACTTCTTCACCCAAAGTTGATACGAGTCTCCCCTAAACCTTCGAAAGAAACCCTGCTCTGCGTTTTCCAAAAGCTCTTTTAGTTGTTCTATCAGCCATCTCACGCACACCAGTTCGAGAGAAACGTGGAAGAAACGCTCTCTGGTCTTCTCAGTGATTAGAATCGAGCCACCGTACGTCAAGTCGTCGATCTTGATTCTGTAATCCTTACTTTGATTAAATTCAGGAAAATATCCAGTGAGATCTTGGGTTTGGGTGGTAAGGTTGAGAATGGGTTGGAGTGCGAGGCATATTCCAAGATTTTTCAGGGTAGAAAAAAAGGATTACAGAATCAAGATCGACAGGCTAATAAGGAGAAATGTTCTTTAGTTTGCATCAATCATAATGAGGAGGTTGTTTCTGGGTTGGCTGAGGTTTGGGGCTGCGAGCTGGGAATCTGGCCTACCTTGTACCTGGGCCTCCCCCTTGGTGGGAACCCCAGAGCCCTTAGTTTCTGGAACCCAGTTGTGGAGAGGGTTGATAAAAGGCTGCAAAAATGGAAAAAGGCTTGTTTATCCAAAGGCGGCAGGCTAACTTTGATTCAGGCCGTCTTAAGCAACATCCCCATTTATTACTTGTCGCTTTTCAAAATGCCAAGTCGTATTGTGAAGATTGTTGAGAAGCTGATGAGAGATTTCTTGTGGGAGGGTTTGGACGATGGGAAGTCCTCTCACTTGGTTAAGTGGGAGATTGTTGGAAAACCAAAACGCAACGGTGGCCTAGGGGTAGGGTCTTTAAACTCAAGAAACAAGGTGTTGTGTGCCAAATGGCTGTGGCGGTTTCCCAAAGAACCTGAGTCACTTTGGCACAAGGTGATTAGTAGCATCTATGGGGAGAGTGCCAATGGTTGGAACGTTAGCATTCCGTTGCGTAGTTCTTGTCGTAGTCCGTGGAATAATATTTCTCGTGGTTACCCAGTGTTTCTTCTTGGCTGTGACCTTGTGGTGGGTAACGGGGACAAGGTGAGATTTTGGGAGGATGATTGGAGCAGGGGGGGTGTCCTCAAAGAGGTTTTTCCCAGACTTTTCAATCTGTCCAGCAAACAGAATGCCAACATTTCTGCATTTGTGAGTCACGGTGTGTTTCCTCACAGTTGGGATCTTGGTTTTAGAAGAAATCTCACGGTGGGGGAATTTGACGAGGTGACCAGGCTGCTGGTTATCCTTGATGAAGTTAGGATTAACCCCTCTAGGAGGGATTACAGAAGATGGAAGTTAGATCAATCAGGGTTGTTCTCTTGCCACTCTTTCTATTCCTTCATTCAAGATAACGGGTCTGTGGAGAGTTTTCCCCCATACAATCTGATTTGGAAAAGTAAAACTCCTCCAAAGGTTAAGGTTCTCGTTTGGCAAGCTGTTATTGGAAAAGTTAATTCCTGCGATCTCTTGCAGAGACATCGTCCTTTTATGTGCTTATCCCCCCATTGGTGTGTGTTATGTTATTCTGATGGGGAGTGTGTGTTTAAGAGACAGAAGGATTATTTTATTGGAGGCTGGCACGGCAATAATTCCCTACCTTCTGAGGACTTTGGAAGGGGTTTTCCTTTTGATGGGGCCTCGAAGGGTTTTATTTCTACTAGGGACAACAGACTATTATCCTCGGAAACTATATTTCCTTCAAACAGCAACAGGAAGGCCAGGTCACGCTCTCAACCTCAAAAGGCCGATGCTGAGTCTGAATTTTCTCAATCAAATTTTTATTCAAAATTTGGAAAACCTGAAGGAATGGGACCTGTTCTTCAAAGAAAGGAGGGAGCCGTTAAAGCAAGGGATGCCCAGAATTCGAAGGAGGCTGCAGAAGGGGAACCTTACGACTCTTTCGAGGGGGTATCTATTTCTTCAGAGGAGTTGCTGGAGGGAGATCTTAATTCTGAGGCAGAGGAAGGGGTCGATGTCATCGAATGCGATGACGGTTCTATTGCTACTCTTCTTGAAGATCGGGGCACGACAAACGTTACAACTGAGTCTGCTGGAGCAACCATTAATTACCATCCAGTCCTAAACCCTGCTGGAGAAACCGACTTGGGGGAAAGGACCAAAGGTGGAGCGGGGGTAAGTATTTTCAAGTCCAAGGATTACTGCACGGCTCCTTCTGTCCATATCACAAATGAGATGAGGATTGCAGAGGAAGGGGACGGGGTCACCGTTAGTGACGCTAATTCTGAGCAGAGTCTGGTTCTAAAGCATTATAGAACGAAAAAGAAAAAGAAAAAGGGCACGGGCAAAGGTAGCAGGCAAGTTAAAGGCAAACATGCTAGAGTCTTATCTTTATTGAATTTGTCTCTTGTTCCTATTAGGAAGAACTTAGTCTTACAAGGTAAAGCAAGTTCGAGCTGTGATAATGGCAAAAAGGGGGATGGGCATTCTCATGCTACAGGTTTGGCAGTGGACAACTTGGAGCAAACAGTAGTACAAAGGGCTGATCAGTTTAATCAATGAAGATTATCTCTTGGAATATAAGAGGTCTGGGAAGCAAAAGAAAGAGGCTGGTCTTGAAGGAGCAGTTGACTCGTCTTAGGCCGGACATTGTAATATTACAAGAAACTAAGAAACAAGAAATTGACAGGAGACTAGTGGCCAGCGTGTGGTGCTCTAGATTCAGGGATTGGGTGTTTGTTCCTTCGACTGGCAGGTCTGGGGGTATTGTGATTATCTGGAATACGCAGTTCGTCTCGGTAATCGATTCTGAAATCGCAGAATTTTCGGTGTCCATTAAAATTAGAGGTACCTCGGGGGCAGATTGGTGGCTTTCTGGTATTTACGGTCCTTGCCGCCAAAGGGACAGAGGTCGTTTTTGGGTAGAGCTTGCTGCTCTCTATGGGTTGTGTGGTGAAAACTGGTGCATTGGAGGGGACTTTAATGTAGTCAGGTTTGTTTCTGATAAGTCTAATGGGGGCGGGGTGACTAGCAGCATGAGGACCTTCAATAACTTCATTAATGACACAAACCTGCGGGATCCCCGTCTCCTTAATGCTTCGTTTACCTGGTCTAACGGTAGAGAAAACGTGGTGTGTAGAAGACTTGATCGCTTTCTATTCACCGGAGGTTGGGAAGACTGTTTTCCAAATTTTAGACAGAAGGCGTTGGTCCGGGTCACTTCTGATCATTGTCCTATTGAGTTGGATACCTCAAAGCTGAAATGGGGTCCGGGCCCTTTCCGATTCGAAAACATGTGGCTGGAACATCCGGACTTTAACAGGAACTTTAAGGATTGGTGGGCGGAAGAGCATCTGATTGGGTGGCCGGGTTTTAATTTCATGAGGAGGTTGAAAGCCGTAAAGGGGAAACTGAGAGTCTGGAGCAAAGAGGTGTTCGGCGATGTGGCTGCTACCAAGAAATTGGCAGAAGCTCGTATTGTTGAAATTGATAGGCTTGAAGGCTTGCCTCCTACTATTCTTTTTTTATTTTCATAAAAAATAGTACATGATTTATTTTTACGTGTTAAAAACAAGTACATGTATTATATGTACATATATAGGCCAGAAAATAAAAAATAGAAATTGTTTCGTGTTAGAAGACTAGGACAGAAGAAGACCAAAATTAAACAGTGTCTGCCACGGTGCCACCTCTAATAACACAACCAATACAGAAGGGCCACGTGGATGATGAGCCACTTGTCTTTCCAATATTCCAAGTTAAATCCCCTACGAATGTTCCAAGAACGTTCGTAATCTTTCCAATAAAGAATATTTATCCTTTCCAATTCAATTACTTATCTGTATATGAACCCTAGCCTCCAATAGAAACCCCTCCAACCCATATATCCAAATAATCGAGTGGATCTGTTCCAGATAAGGCACAAGTAAGGAAACCAAGGTCTTAATTTCTCCCTTCATCCCATATATATCCATGCCACTTGATGAGCTAAAGGCTTTTGGGCTCAAACTATACTTATTTTTTTCTTTGTCAAAAGAAAACTACACGAGGATCCTCTTGGAATCCTAAAGTTTCTAATTATTATACAATAACTCAAGCCATAGAGAAATGTAGACTACTAAACCAATTACAAATATTTGGCTTAGGTGACAAATATTATTACCTAAAGCATAAGTTACCATATTTGCTTCACAAATAATAATATATTAACTTTGCTGTTGCAAGAGTAGTTGAGAACAGGGGCGGAGCCATATTTGGGCCTAAACCCCCCAGTACTTGAGAAAATTTTGTTTTTACCCTTCGGCCATCTCCAATCCATGAAGCCAAATTCAAAATATCCCAAAATATAACCCAAAACCTCTCCCAATTCAAGAAAATGAAGGGGCCAAAATTTGGGGCTAAATAGCAGTCTAGCTATTGCCAGGACCCAAAACATTTCAGTGGAGCCCACATGCAGCTGAAGCAGCTCATGTGTAAGGAATTTGACGTTGGCCCCACCTGCTGCTGTGTTGCTGCTTTACGGCAGCTGTGTCACGCCACATGTCAAGCTTATGTGATGTTGCCGTTGGAATCCAACCCAACAATTCAATACTTTTTTTTTTTTTGGGGTATTCTAATAGTAACTTAAATCAATGATCTTTGAACGGAATAAAAGGATTTTCGAGGACTATAAGGGGGCGGGGGTGGATGAACTCTGGGATAGAGTGAAGTTTTGGGCTGCTTTATGGGCTTCCGTCACCAATGCTTTTAAGGATTTGAATGCCTCTGTTATTAGTCGCGACTTGTGTGCGGCTGTGAAGTGATGGCCTTCTTGTTTCCCTGTTTCGTGTTATGGTGTTTGTATTTTCTTGGCTGTTTTGTTTT
Source organism: Prunus avium (assembly GCF_002207925.1). Next base: position 34,918 of record NW_018921294.1, read on the forward strand.
CTCCTTTCCAGGCTTGGTTCCTTGTGGGAGCTGAGGCTCCCTATTTTGTTTCCCCGTGGATTCCTTATCCACCTGTGTTTTCTCGTTTCTGTGGTTACTGTTTCTATTTTGAATATATAAGTTTCTATTCAAAAAAAAAAATAATGTAGGAAATGCTGAGACAGTTCTTGAAAACCTTCCTCAGGCTGATCATTCTTAAAGGCATGTTGACAAAAGAGCTCAAGAGCTTCATCATCATTTAACACATCGACCTTATGGTTCGTTGTACCATGCTGAACTAGTAGACGTTCATTTCTAGTTGTGATGATGATTCTACTCCCCACACCAAACCAATTTTTCTCTCCAACCAGTTTTTCTAGTTGGCTTAATTGATCTGCATCATCAAGGACGAGAAGTACCTTTTTATTGCATAAATACTTCTTAATAAAAAAGGTTCCCTCCCATTCATCCCAAATATGATCTCCCTTCAAAATTGGGAAAAGAATTTGTGTTTGCAGAGCAGAGAGCTTCTTCTTTCTCACATCAGATAGAAAACAGCTATGTTCAAAATGATGGGAAATTTTCTGAAAAACTAAGTTAGCAAGGGTTGTTTTGCCTACCCCGCCCATCCCCCATATCCCTATAAAGCGGACGTCATTTTCTTCGGGAGCTAAATGTAATCGTAGTTGTTTAAGTGCAAAATCAATTCCAACTAAATTCTCTAGAGAACCTGACAACATGAATGTAGGATGGACTTCCTTCCACACACATTTGACAATTTCTTCGACAAGCTCTGCTTCCGACCTACAAGGAAGAAAAGCAAAATAACCATTAATCCGTAAATATAACCTCCAAGGTTATTGATTAAGGCAAGAACTGAAACGTAACCTCCAAGTAGGGCTCTTGTTAAGACACAAGCAAGTTTTTCATGCATGGATATGTATGCTTACCTATAATTCTTTGAATCCCACGCAGAGAGATTGGCTACTTTTCTTAAAGCAGCTCTCCACCGATTCACCTTCTTTACATCTTCACTAAACCTTTCTTCATGCTTAGTGAAGGCTTCCGCAAAACTCCCCCTTTGGTTTCGTACATCGGAAGGATCCACGTTATAAAAGATAGGCAGAATTCTGGTGTCCTGCTCCTGGATGCATTCAAGAATCTTGGAAAGTTCATCCAAGCACCATGTGGAAGAAGCATAATTGGGGGAGAGAACAATGATGGCAAGATGTGATTGTTCAATTGCGGTCAACAGCTCCGGAGAAATTGGTCCTACTTCAATGTCTCGGTCGTGCTTGAAAGTTTTCATTGCTTGCCAGTACGCCAATGCACGGTCTAAATGAGAAATAAAGCCCCTGCGAGTGTCTTCACCCCTGAAACTCAAAAACACGTCATGCTTCCATGATTCAGCTGAAGTAGGAGATGCAGAGGCTGTTTGGTTATTCCCGCATGGATCAAGCTGAGGAAGCTTCATTCTGCAATTGAACGTAATTACATAACAATTAGCAGCAAATCTTCAGCACGGGAAGGAGTTCCACTGCTACATTACAAAATGTGAGTTGTTTGATGATTATTTACTGCTGCGGAATGCTGTGTTTTGTGCGGAGGAATGATCAACCCACCTTACCTTATTAAGAGAAAAGATAGTGTGTGTGATTTTGACATTTAACAACTTCACATGTAAGCACATTATTTTGATAACCATAAATACCTCTTCGTGTCTTTTTTAGGATATATGTGGATATCTTCATCAGGATGAGATAAGTAATGGATATATGCAGACCTAGGGGCATCTACCATCTGTAATTATGTCATTGATGACTTCTGTGGTGCGACTATATTGATGCCATTCTACAAATGATTAATTATAATTTATATATATATATATTGGTGTGAAATTAACTCTGGATGGAACTATGTATATGTTAGATATGGCCACCTGGGTCACTAGAAGAAGAGGTGCAGAACCTTGTAAAGACATGCATGGGAGATGGAGCTTTTCCATAAGGCCAACCTTGATGATTTCAAGACACTTGATCCCAATGAGTACACTTTCAGTCTAAATGGTAATAATTAATATCTAGTGATATATAAATTAGTATTAATTAATTAATTAAGCATTGAAATAATCAATCATTAATCAACAAATATCAGGAAGGAAAGGCATAACCCTGGAAGAAATAGGCAAACTTGGAGGGGGTTACAACCCTTTGCTTCAGACCTCACTGCCTGAGAATCTGAGGGGATATAATCCAGACAAGGAAACATCAGAGTCATCTCATAAGGCTTTCACAACAACATTCTGTTAGCAATATTGGCTTCTTGTGTGATTGTCCTTTGTGGAACACAAAGACATGAAACACAAGACACCCCTTGTCTCATGGCACTTGTCTCATTCCTTGTTTTAGGGAATACTTTTCTTGAGCAATGTAATCCTTGTTTTAGGGAATGTTTCATGGAATGTCTTAGGGAATGTTTCATGGAATGTTTTAGGGTTATTACATGTATATATGTTTTGATGTGTAATAGAATGAAACATATGTTGAAATCAGAAAATATGCATAGCTCCCAAAATTCTCTACACTCTCCATTATCTCTACTCAACCTTCAATATTTCTCCTTAATTTGACACATTCCCTTGTACAAATTTGCAAGTCTATTCTGGGCCACCAGAGATTGTGTACAAATTTAGGCACGGGGGTTACATGGAGAATTGGTTGAAGTGTATGGAATGTCCATTTTTATGGTACTTCTCTAACCCTACTCGGCCTCTCTAAGTAGGTTAAAAGCTCGTCTAGTTTGATTTGGATATTGAGATGTTCGACTGTTGGTTCATGATGTACACATTTTAGAATTTGAGTGGATTCATAACACTATGTCTCAACAATCTTATCTTTGTCCATTTCTATTAATTAATTAATTAATTAATTAATTAATTGATTGATTAGGGGATTGTTTTTCCCAAGCATGTGGATGAGCACAACAAAATTGTGAAGGTGGAGTTCTTTTACGACCCTGGACAACTGCTTGGAGGTCTTTTGAAGGGTGAAAAATTGGCTACTTCTTCCCAAGAGACAGCCTCAAGCTGCCCTGTCCTTAGGAGTACAGGGTAGTTCATAAAACTTAATTGTAGGCATGAATTGTAGTAATGTCATGAAATTACCGTAGCCTATTCAACATACGAACTGAAGTTGAATTGAATGGCGAAAAATGTTATCAATTGCAATATATAAATCTCTCGAACGATTATTAGCACTCTAAAATAGTTGTCTCCTACTATTCTTTTTTTATTTTCATAAAAAATAGTACATGATTTATTTTTACGTGTTAAAAACAAGTACATGTATATGTACATATATAGGCCAGAAAAAAAAATTGAAATTGTTTCGTGTTAGAAGACTAGGACAGAAGAAGACCAAAATTAAACAGTGTCTGCCACGGTGCCACCTCTAATAACA
>NW_018921295.1:10055-23465 GCF_002207925.1 Prunus avium
GAAAAAAAAAAAAAAAAAAAAAAAAAAACCTGTATAGATATCAAATTTGAATTCAAAATGCTATCACTCTTTGTGTTAACTCTTAATTAATAATACCGTGGTACTTTATATCCTTCAAGGAGTGCCTTCATGGGATTTATCTCAAATATTTCATGAGCATTAAGGATATCCATGTACCATGCAATCTTATTAAATATGCATTTAACACATGTTATAAGTTTCGCATTAAAATAACAATGTGGATGCATCTACAATGGGATAAGAGACTAAAACCATGTCTCTACCAGGAAATCTTATGTCATATTAGTGATCTTATTTCACTTCACAAACACCAATCTGTAACCTTCAAACTTAACATTTGTAAGTTGGTGTTTGAGTTATAGGTTCAATATCCAACACGTCATATTTAGTGATAATGCTATTCCCATTTTGGCCAATCAATTAACTTGTCGACATTCATGAAATGTGATTTAACATAATCATAGCTAGTGATGATTGTAGTAGCTACTAATAAACCAAATGTCTCATCAATTCGTGATCGCATTATTCTCTTGTGCATGCACGTGCATAATTTATAAGCATCTCATTGTTTTGGGGTACCAAATGCCTCTTCAGGGGCTTCTATTGTCACTTATGGGATAAAAATCTCTGTTAAGATGAATTATTTAGAATATATGAATCATAACTTCTTATAGAGAGAGTTATTTTCAATAGGGCTTGAATTTTTCAAATAATCTTCACTTCCATAGTAAAGTCTTTAGAACCTATAGATATGTCATGTTTTAAGCATGCAACATATTAATTATTGATAGTTACTTATAGTTATGTAACTTATATATGCATTATCTTGATAAGACAAAAGCGGATGTATTCAAGGCTAATTCACTATGTTCTTTAGGAACTGTCATATCTCCCTCTGATAGCGGGAAAGTTGCCTTATCAAATGAACAATCCTTAAAACATGCGGTAAAGTGCACCAAAATCAACTTAGATTTTCAATTTGCATTGATAATTCATCCTATACATTATGGTTGTGCAATAGGCACATAAACATCCAAAAACGCATAAATGTAGTTGAATGCCAAAAACAAAATGTATGGGAGGATTTTTGTTCGTTGGAAACATGCCTCAATTAAACCAATAATGTAATATATAAACTGGCATGGGCTTCAACTACTTTAGTGGTTGTGTAATACAACCCCCAAAAGAAAGTATTAAGTTTCTCAAATATACGCCTTTGGTTGTCATATTTTAGGGGTAATATTAACATTGTAAAACAAAATAAATAAACTATTAATCAAAACATAAATACAATAAAATATAAAATAAAATAAAAAGAATTGGTATTAACAAGAAATAAAATAATTAAAGACTACGAAAATCTAAGATATGCATGTTTTAACGTGTATTCAATTTATAGATAAAATAAATACATAAATGATTGGATTTCCAACCAATTCAATGTGCCTCAAAGTATGCTATTTTGCCATGTGATTCTAAAATTTGAGTTCTTGATAATTCATCTCATGGATATAGAACTTTAGGTTCTATAAAGTTCAAATGTCAAATAGGCACAAAGAACTAATAAACATCAGGTTCATATTAATATTAAAATCTATGAAAAACTATGAACTTCATATTCATAATAACATGTATTCGAAGCGTCAAGTTCAAATGCGTAAATCCAATTAAATTAATATGTGTGCTAAGAATTTCATATTCAAATTAATGTATAAGCACTCGAAACTTCTGATTCAAGACTGACACAATTAAAACTTCGGGTTCTAAAATTGATACATTTAAATTCAAATAAGCCTGAAACTTCTGGTTCAAATTCGTGAGATATGTAGATATCATGGAATTCTGAATATGATGAATACGAAATCAAGGAGTTTCATGTCCTTATTTATTTTTGAAAAATTGAGGTACTCAGACACTTAGTTACTGAGAATCAAAGAACTAATGGTTCTTATTCGATCAAGGAACTTCAAGTCCTGATCTATTTAAATGATGAGGATCGAGGGACTTCAAGCCTTGATCTTTTGTATAATACAAACATGAGATAGAGTAAATAATTAAAATCAAAGCTCATGAAATCTCATGGGTGAGTGCAAAAACTCTAAACCATGTCACGACTCTAGCTCAAGCAAAAAGTAAAAGAACAAATTAAACAAAGAAAGAAATAATACCAAGAACTCTCGTGCTGCTGATAACATATTATAAAACTAGAGGGAAAATATAGAGAGAAATAAAGGGAAGGGAAAAACGAGAATTTGTTCTCTAGACTTGTTCCCTTAGTATTGATAAGACCTCTTATTTATAGGCTTACATCAATAAATACATTTACAACTAGAGGTGTCAAACGGGACAGACCGGCCCAGCACGGCACGAGCCTAGCCCGTTTAAATGAGGCACGGTACGGCACGAGTACGAATATTAATGGGCCGTGCCTAGCACGGCACGAAAACTTGGGTCGGGCCGGGATCAAAAAATAGGTCCAATGGATAGGGTCGGCCCATGGCCCAACATGGGCCGGGCTTGGCCTGAGCCCGCTTCAAGCACGGCACGAGCCCAGGCACGGCCCATTTAGCTTTTTTTCTTCTCAAAAAGTCAAAATGCAATAATTTGACATCTAATGTCATTGTTTATATGTTTTAAAAAAAAAAAAAATCATAAACATATATTTGATGTCTTTCATTTTAGGGAAATTACTTGGGTCCTTAGTTAATTAAACATATCAACTACAAATTAATTAAAAAACATTGGACTTGATATCTAATCAATACATATGACATATACACTTCTCTTATAATCAAAGCAAAACATTTCTTCACCTATTGTTTGGATGTTTAAAGATGAAAAGTTCAAGTGGACTTTGTGGAGTTGGACACTTTTTTCCCTCCGCCCCTTCATATTGTTTGGATGTTTGATTGATTAATATTTTCAAATAGTTCATAATTTCTTACCTCTAATTATATTTTTAATGTTTATAATTTGAATTATCTAGTGGAAAAAAAAAAATCAAGTGAAAAAAAATCAAATTAAATGGGTTGGTTCTTGGGCCCGAGTATGGCACGAGCACGGGCACGGCATTAGCCCGACCCGGCCCGTTTGAATATGGATATGGGCTTTGGGCCGGGATCAATGATTTTATTAAATGAGCCGGCACGGCACGGCACGGCCCGATAAATTAAATGGGCCGGCCCGGCACGGCACGAAAATATTAAAAGCACGAGTTTAAATGGGACGGTCCGGCCCGACACGGCCCGTTTGACACCTCTATTTACAACTCATAAATTACAAGCCTATAACTATAGAGATTAGTACATAAGTTACAAGCTATTCATATAGTGGGTGTTATGGATGTTATGGTGGTCATCCGCATTCCTTATGTTTATAAAGGGGGTCCAGTTTTATATAGTGGGTTGATGTGTTTGTATTAGTTCTTGCTCTTGACGTTATGTGAGAATAAATACCCTACAAACAGATACAATTAAAGCTATAATTTGATCAATACATATACACTTTCCAAATAAGAAGTCAAAACACACAGGCTTGAAAAGAGTCGTTGAGGCTGAGACATCAAATTCAAATAGATCCAATCCACCACAAAATGAAAAAGAAAACGATTTGGCACTCCAATCCGCCTTACAAGCTAGTTCTCAGTAATTTCAGCTTCAAAATTGTCAAATAGTCCATGAAAACTTTATGCAAAGATTAAAAGCAATAGATAGGAATTAGTTCTAATTTATGTTAAATACGGGTCATGTAACATAAACAACTACAGTAGTATCAGAATTTCATTTCACTTGCCAAGTTGGAGTGACTTCTGTTATGTAGACGCCTCCACCTTTTGAAGGTTCTTTGTTTTTTCCCATGGTCTATGGGGCTTGGGGACTTTGGCAGAATCGACCTTCGGGCATTTTCAAGCATTTCCCTCTTTTGGGGCTTGGGGACTTTGGCAGAATCGACCTTTGGGCATTTTCAAGCATTTCCCTCTTTACAAATAACATGGACGCTTCAAAAGAGTCGAATCTTCAGCGTATCAACTAAATACCTCCTTGACAAAATTTCAAATGTTTTGTTTCTAGACAGGCCAGCAACTCATGAAATCGTAACATGCATTTCTTCGCCAACTTCCACAAATATTTCATCCACCCTTTTCAAAGAGAAGCAACTAATCAAACCTTTAAAACATGAATTTGCATCCCGGTATTTCATTTTTGTGCGACTTAAGAAACAATAATTTACGGTACGCAACTGTGCAAATGTTATCAAAATAGAAATAGAATGTCTGAAATGACCTTAGAAAGTAACCAAGATCATTCTAACCTGTCAGAATCTATGTTCACCTCTGCAAGCCATGTTGTTAGATAAACCTGCAAAATTAAATTGGTTTAGAGGTACTGAAATCTATAGCAAATATTAGGACTAAATGATATTGTCATCTCTCCAGGCAGCATATGCAGCTGCATTTAAAGTAAACATACCTTCCCCATCTATATGATATTTCCCATCTTAATCATTTTAGGTACTCTCCAAAAATGCTTAGGTACTGTTAAGTTTTACTGATGATGTAAGGGATGTTTTGCATTTCAGAATGTGAGGCCTAGTGTTGATGAGAACCTCCCAGAGGAACTGAATATCATCCTAACTTTTATTGTTCGACTATAATGGGCAATTTTCTATTTCACTTAGGTAAACAACTATTTGAAAACGAATAAGAAAACATGTTGAATCTGCATCAGTCTACTGGAAATTCTTTCCATCCGAGAAAACTGTTCCATATTGTAAATCCTAACTAGAAAATTCCATATGTATTGGGTAAATGCGAAAATAGAGGCGAACCCATTTGAGCACAAACATATTTTACCAATAGCTTAAATCAACGGCAACCATACCTGCAAAACATCATGATCTGGCTGCTGGTTAAATCGTGCAGCTGGCATTTCAGATTTCTGATCATTCAATCTTGGATAGACTGGCTTACAAGTTTCCTCAGAGTATAAGTTACATATACTCAAATCACTAAATTCTCCCGGATAAAGCTCATCTGACCAATGCAAACTGTTTAAAGGTGGAACTTTACAACTAATGGATAGTAACTCCACCACTAGCAAACGCTGCACAAACCAAACAGCACAAACAAGTAATAAAGTGACAAAACCAAAAAAAAAAAATGTAACTAAGAACATGCTGAAATTACCATAGAAGCAAATAAGCAGCAACTTACCTTCAAATTTAACTCCAATATAAACATCTGGACAAGCTCCTCTGCCACTTCTTCTGAGATTGTTCAAGAATCACAGTTCACAATCATGTGGAACTTATATGACAGTAGCTTTATACACATACAGATTTTTTACTTTGTTGCAAAATACCACAATCACTCTTTTGCTGACTCTTTTACTAACCGTACAGTACCAAGGGACAAATGTTGCTAGTAAGGCAAAGTTTGGATTGAGACCCTTCATATACTATATTCCCTTTACTTGTCCTAACCCGTATTGTCTTTTGTCACTTGAGATTATTCCCTAACCTCTCAAATTAGTTATTAACAAAATGGCGAGAAACTCATAAAAAAATTTGAACCTCTATACCATGCACGTGTTCACGTAACTACGCAAGGTAAATTGGAATCTGAAAATTTTCAAGCAACAAAAACCTTCCACATTGTGACAAGATAAACATAATCTTACGTAATGACAGAGCATAATTTTGTATTTTCCTTGCATGATATCATCTAATGCTATTGTCATAAATCGAGAGTTAGTTCTTGATTTTCTGCAACCACATGCTGATTGTGTATATTATTCCTAAAAACTAACAAAGATAACTAATTTGGTAGGTATATCGGAGGTAAAGCCATTTTGAATCAAATGTGTTTCCATGACACAATTAATAATAACTAAAAATTAATTTAAAGAACTGAACCCAAAATTAAACTGGGTTAATTTCAGTTGAATAAGAACAAAACATACAGGCATGACCAATCAATATCATATAGAAAGACAGTATAGATGATCTTTAATTTAACTAACCGAAGCAAGAGATCGTCCAAAATTTAAAGACTGGAATTCCACCACCATCCCCAGGATCATTCTTATCTTCGGAATAGCCAGAAAAGTGTACAAGTGGGCTACTGCTTGCGCCTTTGAGAAAGCATTTCATGGATCTACTAATGTTAACCATGTGAATTACAACTGAGACCTGGAGATAAAACAATGCTACGTCATAAAGATCCTTGCTTATTATTTAATATGCAACTCCACGTCATAAAGATGATAATCACCAGAGAAGTCAAACCAAACTTATTTGAAGATATGTTGTAAGGCCGCATTCAAGTATCATATTTACGAAGATCGTCAAACCAAACTTATTATTCAGTAACTTTTAGGTCCAAAGTGCTTATCTGAATCATTTTGACATGATCTTGAAAGAACATTTGATGTACCAATGTGTTATTCTAAAATTAATATCCTCAATGTTTGAGTCAAAACAAGCACTATGTGCTGTCTACTTTTAGATTAGATAATACAACTCACTGATTATATAAACAATAAGAAGTCATATTGTCAAGTAGCAGCTAGATTCTAGTTTGTTATAGTCTGAGGTTGTGAACAAGTCCAACACCAGAACCAGACTTACTGTATTCTTTGAAAATGTGGTCACATGATGTAAGTCCCACTCTAAAATAAGAACAGAATATTTTCCTCCTACCAGGAGTTAAGCACTTGACAATTTCAAGACGTAATAAACTACGATGAAAAATGTTTCTTGTTCCTCATCCAATCTAATTTTTCCCAAAAAAGAAAAAGAAAATAAAGATGTGTAAATTCTAATAAAACAAGAAAAGAAAATAAGACGGTAAAAGAAGAAGATGAGTACCATGTGTTTATATGATGATAAAAGTTTGCCTTGATGAAGCACCTGAAACAAAATTAAGTAAGTAAAGTAGCACAAGATGTACACTAATCACGTTACAAGAGTTGTAAAAGCAGTCAAGTAAGTAAAAGCTTGCTTGTTACTGTTACCTGCTGCTTAAACAATTTCTGAGAAGCTTTCTTTTTTATATTAGGAATATCCCTCAAGGCGCCCAACTCCATGGAAGGCATGTATCTGAAAGAATCAGTAAATATGAAGCTTTTATGCAAAATTATGGATTTTTAAGCATGAAATTGAATTCCAACCATGCCCCAGAACAGCACATGGTCTCCATAATAAAAAGGCATGTATAAGTAGAGACTGGAGAGTAGTACTTTAGAGAAAGATAGGCGTTTACAAGAGCGGTGGCATGTGATCGTGCAGTAGAAGAAGAAGATGCCCATTGTTGTCTGTAAGAAGCTAATTTGGACCATTGATTTCTCAGGTTTCTCTGTGCAGTGGGTCTCCATAGCCTTGCCAGCGGTGTTGCTAGTACTGATGACGGTGAGGGGCTTTGGGTTGGGTTTTGGGGACATGGGGTTGCTGATTTTGGAGAAAGCGGAGGAGAAGAAGAAAAAGAGGAAGGGGTTTCTGGGCATAAAGTTTCTACTGTTGGGGGTTCAGTTGGGTCCACCGTTGCCATTGAGTTACAGTTAGTTGGGTTGGGAGGTGGGTGAAGAATAGAAGAAGAAGCTGTAGCGTGAAGTGACCTCTTACACAAGTGAGTCGTCGTGGCACGTGCCAAATATTAGCCTTAACTGCAAAAGGACCAATTGATAAATAACAAATAGTTTCAGATACTAATAAGGAAAAAGGATTCTTATTAGACCACATCTACATTGGAATTGTTGTGAGACAACTGTAGATGTCAGTAAAAATATTAAACTAGAGCAAAATAATCTAAACCAAACAACTTCAAGGAAAGAATACAACAGCAAAAGGCTCATTCAAACTAGTTCTTCCTAAATAATATCAATAGAAAAGGAGAAATTATAATACAAAAAGTTTGAAGGATAAAACTCATTCCAAGAATGCACGGCCTCATACAAGCTGCAAATCTGTTTTACCTTTACCAGATTACATGACCAATTAAGTAGAGAATAATAAAAGGGGAAAATATCACTGAACCTTTAACAACATGCAGCAGAGTTCTTATAACATATTCACCTATTTATGAGCATTATCAAAACCATGATTCAATTTTCTACTCTCAACTTTTTATGGTCAAGATGTGTTAGTAAAGGAAACATGAGCAGGAGAGAGTAAAGAATGACAACACAAAATATCATTTTGTGTGGAGAGCTGATATGTACCATGACTTCTCTGTCTCCAAGGTTTATAATCCAAGTTTTGAGCCGCTACTTACTTTGAGACATATATTTGATTACAAATTAGAAGAGGTTTACATTTCCAGGTGTTTTCCTCAATCTTTCTTTCTAGCTGTGAAAGCTATTTCTCCTAGCTAGCAACCTTTGATACGTATCGATGCCGTATCGGTGACGTAACCGATACTCGCATACCCCTAAAAAGTGGTGTATCGGTGTAACATAGCATTTATTAATATCTTCCCGGTGATTATTAAAGAATTATATTTGGAAAGGATCCTACTAACTACAGTTAAGTATTTGACTATATATACATTAAGATTCAAATCTTTTAAATCCAACAGAAGGGAAAAACCAGAAGATCACTCAAATAAATTAACCATGTTTTGATGCCCACTTTAGAAATTACAATCGACAGATATAAGGTTATAAGTAGATGAGAACTACCTCTCCGTCAGTCCAGAAGAACATGACGCAAGTTCTTGATTGTCTCCTGCTGCTCTGCATATAGTCCAACGAAGGTGCTTATAATTTCCAGAAAGCTATAAATGAGCAATAAAAAAAAAACCAGACAACTAAAAATATAAGGTTCTTGTGCTAAGCTTTGCTTTTCATGATATAATGGTTGCAGTAAATAATGGACAACAAGTCCATCAAAGACTAGCCATAAGGTGGCCCACGCGATGGTGGCTTGAGTAAATTTCCGAGGACGGGAATTTCTCATTTCACCCTTCAACACTTATACTTACGCGATCAGGACAACTAGGGGAGCAATTTATTCGACTGGGTCGACCTCCAATTTGGCCGGGAAATGGCCGGAAAATTAATCCAAAATTTGGAAATTTTCTAGGTTTTGAACTGAGTTTCAAACTAAGAAAATCGATCTTAATAACCTATAGAAACAGCAAAAACACGAGGAGAGGATGCGATTTCATACCTGGTTCGAAGCAAAACTTCGCCGGAATTGCCGGAAACGTCGCCGGAAAACTGGCGGAACTGCCAGTCGACACAGCCGCTGATCCTAGCGTTTTCCTGCCGGGAAATGAGGTGGGATGGGTAGAGGAGCTCGACGCCGTTCTAATGGGACCGGTGCCGTGGCCTGAGGTGGCTGGACGTCGGTGAATCAACGGCGAGAAGAGGTGACGCCGTCGGGAGGAGAAAGAATCAGGAAAGGGGGGGGTGTGTGACGCACGCCAGAGGGAGGGTGGAGTATTTAGGGGTTTTTTTTTTTTTTAATAACAATTTTCAAAATGACCAACACGTCCTTTGGGTTTTTAAATCTGTACGGGTTTGTTACAACTCGGAATCAAGCGTGCCGCCTGTCTACGAACTCGTATCAACGAGCCCGACACAACGGCACCACTCAAATCCCCAAAGTCTTCCCCGAACAAAAAGTCAAATTTAAAACCATTAAAATATTTCTAGGGTAAAATTGTCTTTCATTTGAATATTTTATTAATTAAATATTAATTTAAGATCGGGTTATTACACCTTAGGAGAGGAATTATGTAAAGAAAAAGAAGATGAATACAGAACAAGAGAGAAGGAGCAAGAAGATGCATATTGGAGAGAGAGAGTGTGTGTGTGTGTGAGAGATTGATGCCTAGAGAAAAGTGAAGAGAATAACATGTGGAGAAGATAGTAGAGAAGAACCAGAGGAAAACGAAGATGAAAAGAACAGATGATTTTTCATGTAAAAAGCATGTTTTATTTTTTTCCTAGCCTTTAATTAAACCCTAAACCCTAAGAAAAATTAGTAAATCAACACCTCAGATTATAAATTAGTAATGTTTACTCATAATCAAGTTACATCCACTGTTTTTATATGTACTTCACTGAGAGGATATGCATTTCTTTGGGGAGATAGAGAAACACTTGAAAGCCTCTCTTTTTTACAGAAAATCTGGGGAGAATACTGATTATATTATATTAAGCCCATTAACATATATACAATCTTACTTCTTTTGTTGAATATTTTTGTATCAAACTTGAAAAAGTGTGATTCTTTTTTTTATTTATGTATATACAATCTTTCTTCTTTTGTTAAAAATGAATAATGAACTAGTTGGGCTGATAAGATTTTACTTTAGAGTTTTATTAACGGTATGTAGACACAAAATTAGCTAATCCACCCTTTTGAAAATTCATGACTCTGTCCTTACCTATTGTAATTTGAGATAAAACTTATGAGTTAGTATATGTAGATTTAGGGTTGATTAAGGTTTTCTAATCTCAGTCATTGAATTATATGTACAGTGCATATTAAAATGACTAACTTTAAGTTTTTATTTACTTCTTTTCATACAAGTTTTTCTGCTGGCTGGATGCGGCAGTGGGCGCTTTGCGCACTTTAAGGTATGCGTCCTCTTATAAGTCCTGCAGTTCACTATTACATGCCATGTGTGTGTATATATATATATATATATATCCCATTAAGCACACACCTTCTAGCTACTTCGTCTCCAGGGGCAAACATGAACGCAAAGCTCTTCTTGGCAGCAAGCATAGGCGTTGTCCTCTCTGTCTTGACAGCCCTCAACGTTATCAAATTTTGCTCTATTAAAAATAATGCAGCAGCAGCAGATGTAGAAAAGCTTTCAAATCATGAGGAAAATAAGTTTGAAGTTGTTCCAATTGTGGAAGGTGCTGTTGGTCCTGAGAGCTTTGCCTTCGACCCTCTCAGCGGAGGTCCCTACACCGGCGTTTCAGACGGCCGCATCGTCAAATGGGATCAAGATAAACACCACTGGATCAACTTCGCTGTAACTTCTCCAAACAGGTATGCATCCAATATATAATTCTTATTTCTAAACGGTTTTTTATTATTTAATTATGCTCTAAGCCAAGATAACCCGTCCATTAAAACCCCCGTCCGTTAAAACAGAATATTAAATTATTTTATCTTGTTCAAGCGATATTAGAAGAAGCAAAAGGTTAAAAGTAGAACCTCTGATCAGAGAAATATTGTGTATGGTTGTTCTATGCGATTGCACTCTCACAAAATTTTCTTCTCAAGTTAATAGGTGAATGTTCTTAATTACTTGAAGTATAATCCCCCTTGCAGTAGAGCATACGTGTGAAAAGAATCAACCAGCTAAGCGTGAGGTGGTTGTCCGTGGCTGGGTGATTCTTTTCACACGTATGCTCGGTTGGGGGAAGCACAGAGAGGGTTAGTTTGGGGGTGAAATTAATTAGGCCAAATAGAAATTAAGTTGGATGTTTCACAAGTACGGTTAGCTGGTATGTTTGTCATACATGCATGCATGATGCATGGTCCCTATGAAGCAGTTAAGTCCTTGCCCTAAGTGACAAAAATGAGCGGCTTGAACCACTCACATGAGTTTGGGCACTCTTTCCATTCCGTTTTCCTTTCTCTCTTTTTTTTCTTTGCTATTTTTTGTGATGAACTATTTTTACCAAGGTGATAGGTCAATTTTCTAAGGTAATTGGCTAACTTTTTCTCTCTTTCATGCTTACCCACATATTTGGGCTCAAGAAATAGGCTTGAGTTTTGGGGCTCCCAAGCAGCCCAAAACTTCCACTTCTTGGCCCATCAATGGGCCTGATGAATGCTCGTAACCATTCATACCACAACCCGCTCAGCAAGCTCCATGCATTCGTGTGGCTTGGGCCCACTTAAGCTTATAGCATGACGTGTTGCTTATTTGCTTGACATGGCACGTGTACAAGCGTATATGATGAACTCTTGCATACCCAAGTTGGGTTTCTTCCCAAGTTAGGTGTCATACTGGGCTAGAAATATATTTGGGCCCAGTTTTGGACTTTTTGGGCCTCAACACCTACTAATTTGATGCGCATGCAAATAATACAAAGATGTCAAGGCAAACAATACCGTAGTGGATGGGAGTCTAGCTATTGATGCATAATTATATATCGAAGTAATCTATTCCTTGAGTTTGTTTGGTAAGTCGGACTGTACTGACTAATTTCTGTTAAATAGTATTAATCTATTTTGAAGAGTACTAAATATTTATCCATAATATTATAAACACCATAGAAGAGGAATTATGTACAGAAAAAGAAGATGAATATAGAACAAGAGAGAAGAAGTAAGAAAATGCATATTGGAGAGACTAAGAGAGAGAGAGAGAGTGTGTGAGAGATTGATACCTAGAGAAGAGTGAAGAGAATAACATGCGGAGAAGATAGTAGAGAAGAACCATAGGAAAAAGAAGATGAAAAGAACGATGATTTTTCATGTAGAAAGAGTGTTTCATTTTTTGCCTAGCCTTTATAATTAAACCTAAACCTTATGAAAAATTAGTAATGTTGATGCCAAATTTTGGATCATCACCTTAGATGATAAAATCATAATCTCACATTTATAAACATGTGTTTGAGTGTGTTTACTCATAATCAAGTTACATCCATTGTTTTTATATGTACTTCATTGAGAGGTGTTGGGGTCTTTTTCTTCCAGCAGCCAGACGAATGGGCTTGGGCTGCTGTAAAGGATGAGCGGAGAAGGTTGCCCCTGTTTCTGAGTTCAAAGACCAAGCTCCAAGAGAGTTTTGAAAGAAGTAGTGACAACCTTAGAAAACACCTTGGATTCTTTCACCAATCAACCAAATAAACGTGACAAATTAGCAATGGAATGGCTTGGCATGAGGAGCTTGTGGCATGGGAGCTAAGCTTTCACAAGTTTAGCAATTTGAGAGAGAGAAAAGCATGAGTTTAGCATAAACAGAGAGAAGGCTGTGAATTCCTATGAGGAACAGGGGTTCTAAGGAAAGGGAAGTGATTCTAAGAAGGTTGGCTAAGGGGGGAGAGAGATGAGGAGGAACGATGGGTGGTTTAAGTAATTTCCAGCAGCTTGACGAAAAGTCTGTCAAGATCTGGAATAGCTTGCTAGAAGAGAAAATTGGAGGAGATGGAGAGTTGTGGCTCCAAATTGAAGGGTTCCAGAGGTGAGAGATGATGCTTGCTCTCTGGGTCTTGAGTTGTTTTCAATGGGTAGAAGACACTCCCTTTTATAGCCGATGGAAGCTCCTCATTCCCAAGAAACCCTAAAAGCTTTTCTCCAATTTTCCCAAGTCTCCCCTTCCCTTTTTCTTCTCTCCTTTCGATTCATCCTCTTTTATGCAATTTTCCTCAGTCCAAACACACCAAGACAAGGTTTTTGGGAGCTCTAAAGCCTTCC
>NW_018921295.1:23586-50758 GCF_002207925.1 Prunus avium
TTGAACTCCTATTTTTGGTTATCATCTCACCTTCTTTCCTTCCCTCTTCTATGGCCAGACCTGGTGGGAGAAAGAAATTGGTAAGGGCGCTGGTCTGAATGGTGTTTTGCTCAAGTATCCTTTGGTTTTTTGGATGGCTTGTGTTGGGATTTGTCTTTGGCCATGTGCTGGAGGCTCCCAGCAGTCCACTCACATGGGTAGCTTTGGTTTTGTCGTTGTTTTTGTTTCCAGCTAAGTGCTGGAGAGATGGTAGATATTTTCCTTGGTTACTTGGGCCTCTCTAAGGTGATGGGTTAGCCCATTAAGGGGATGGGCTAATTTCCTAAAGTGATGGGCTATTTTATTAAGGTGAAGGGCTAATTTTTCTAGAGTATTGGGCTTCCTTTTCTCTCTCTTTTATGCTTACCCACATATTTAGGCTCAAGAAATGGGCTTGAGTTTTCTAAATATGCAATTTATCACGCCAAAACTTCCATTTCTCGGCTCATCAATGGGCCTTATGAAAGCTTGTTACCATCCATACCAGAACCCACTCAGCAAGCCCCGAGCATTTGCGTGGCTTGGGCCCACTTAAGCTTGTAGCGTGGCTATGTGTGAAATAATGATTTCCTGCTTGGCATGACATGTTGCTTGGCGTGCTTGAATTTTGTCGTCTTTGAAAGGAGACATAATGCTTGACAAAATAATTAGCATGAGCTTGTAGAGCCAATGCCTTTTATAGGCTCATTTTAATTCTTAGCGTGATAAATTGCATATTTATTTGGCATGGCACGTGATCGTGGCTCGTGCAAGCATGCATGAAGAATTTCGCATGCTCCACATCGGGTTTCTTCTTAATAAGGTGTCGTACTGGGCCGGGAATTTATTTGGGCCCAACCCTTGATTTTTTGGGCCTCAACAAGAGGATATGCATTTCTTTTGGGAGATAGAGAAGCACTTGAAAGCCTCTCTTTTTTACGGAAAATCTGGGGAGAATAATGATTATATTATATTAAGCCCATTAACATATATACAATCTTACTTCTTTTGTTGCATATTTTTGTATCAAACTTGACAAAGTGTGATTCTTTTTTATTTATTTATGTATATGCACAAAGCTTGTTAAAAATGAATAATGAACTAGTTGGGCTGATAAGATTTTACTCAGAGTTTTATTAACGGTATGTAGACACAAAATTAGCTAATCCACCCTTTCGAAAATTCATGACTCAGTCCTTACTATTGTAATTTGAGATAAAACTTATGAGTTAGTATATGTAGATTTAGGGTTGATTAAGGTTTTCTAATCTCAGTCATTGAATTATATGTACAGTACATGTTAAAATGACTAACGCATCTAATATATGAATGGCTGAGATTAGAATTCCACATAAAAACTTTGTTTTATTTATCTTTCTTTCTCATCACATGCGACCACGACTAAAAAGTTAAACACGTAAAGGTATGTCCCATCATACAAGTTTTTTTACACACTATTGGGCTCGTGAGAAACACTTACATGAAACGGAAACAGCACTATTTTACTATCCTCGGCCAATTACGGTATGCCACGAGTGATAACTTTTCTACGTGACAAACTTTGATTGATTGTGGATAGCAAAACAGTAATTGCCCCGTTTCATACAAGTTTTTCTACTAGCTGGATAAGGCAATGGGCACTTTGCGCACTTTAAGGTATGCGTCCTCTTAAAAGTCCTGCAGTTAACTATTACATGCCACGTGTATATATATATATATATATATATTTATATTTATATTTATATTTATATATCCCATTAAGCACACACCTTCTAACTACTTCGTCTCCAGGAGCAAACATGAATGCAAA
Source organism: Prunus avium (assembly GCF_002207925.1). Next base: position 25,415 of record NW_018921295.1, read on the forward strand.
GCTCTTCTTGGCAGCAAGAGTAGGCGTTGTCCTCTCTGTCTTGACAGCCCTCAACGTTATCAAATTTTGCTCTATTAAAAATAATGCAGCAGCAGCAGCAGATGTAGAAAAGCTTTCAAATCATGAGGAAAATAAGTTTGAAGTTGTTCCAATTGTGGAAGGTGCTGTTGGTCCTGAGAGCTTTGCCTTCGACCCTCTCGGTGGAGGTCCCTACACCGGCGTTTCAGACGGCCGCATCATCAAATGGGATCAAGATAAACACCACTGGATCAACTTCGCTGTAACTTCTCCAAACAGGTATGCATCCAATATATAATTCTTATTTCTAAACGGTTTTTTATTATTTAATTACGCTCTAAGCCAAGATAACCAGTCCATTAAAACCCCCGTCCGTTAAAACAGAATATGAAATTATTTTATCTTGTACAAGCGATATTAGAAGAAGCAAAAGTTAAAAGTAGAACCTCTGATCGGAGAAATATTGTGTTTGGTTGTTCTATGCGATTGCACAATCTCACAAAAGTTTCTTCTCGAGTTAATAGGTGAATGTTCTTAATTACTTGAAGTATAATCGCCCTTGCAGTAGAGTATACGTGTGAAAAGAATCAACCAGCTAAGCGTGAGGTGGTTGTTCGTGGCTGGTTGATTCTTTTCACACGCATGCTCTAAGGTTGGGGGAAGCATAGAGAGGGTTAGTTTGGGGGTGAAATTAATTAGGCCAAATAGAAATTAAGTTGGATGTTTCACAGTAGGGTTAGCTGGTATGTTTGTCATACATGCATACATGATGTATGGTCCCTATGAAGCAGTTAAGTCCTTGCCCTAAGTGACAAAAATGAGTGGCTTGAACCACTCACATGAGTTTGGGCACTCTTTCCATTCCGTTTTCCTTTCTCTCTCTTTTTTCCTTTGCTATTTTTTGTGTCACACAAAAAGCTTCTTGTTTTTTTGGTTTTTTTATTTTTATTTTTATTTTTTGTATTTGAAGATTCCCTTTTTTTTTAAAAAAAAAAGCATGGTGAGAGGTGCTTATCGGCACTCTCAACTACCCACGGTATTTATCATTACTTGTATTCCTTTTTCATTGAATAATAGTTATATATGAGATTCATACTCAACGTCTCTTTTAACAAAAGAAAATCGGGTGCATTAGAATATCATTAAAGTTGTATACCCACCAAATTTATTACTTGCATTCTATTTTCATTCAACAATTGTTATTTATGAGATTTTAAACTCAGCGACAAGAAGAAAATTGGGTGCATTAGAACCTCATTATGCACAGTCCAACCTTAGTTATAGTCAGAGGCAGCCCTGGCCCAGGGCTATCAGGGCTACAGCCAGGGGCACACAATTTTTTTATAGGCCATATATGTGTATATTTTATAAAATTTAAATAAATTTTAAAAGAAAAGAAAAGAAAAAAAAGAACCAAACCTTCAAAACTAGAAGGAGCCGTTCCTGATATGGTGGCATCTCAACACAAATCACTTTTTGATACTCTCAAGGAAACTTCCTTACTTGGAAAACAAAGTCAAATATATATTATATATTATATAATATAACAAAAGAAAAACCAAGGAAATTAAACAAAGATAAACCAACATGCCTTTTTTTTTTTTTCCTGTTTTTACAGTTCTTATTTTATTTTATTAGGGGTAAAGTTGGAAGATAAAGTCTAACAGTGAAAAAAAGTTAATTTTCTTTTCAAAAAAGACACGTGGTAAGTTTTGAGTGGAAGTATCACCAGCTGACGTGGTGATACAGTATCATTGTATAATATTATACAATGATACAGTATCACCACGTCAGCTTGTGATACTCCCACTCAAGATCTACCATGTGTCCTTTTTGAAAAGAAAATTAAAAAGAATTTACACCTGGACTTTGATAATTTCTCCTCAAACACAACACAAGAAGACTCCCAAATGCAAGCAAATTTTTATTTTTATTTTTTGTGGTTCTCTTCTTCTCCAACACCGAGTTGGAAAATAATCCTCCATAAGACCAGACCAGTGCCTTTCTTTCAAGATTTTTATTTATTTATCAGATCTTTCAAGGTTCTTCCTTTTTTATAGATAGATATAGATGTATAAATTTTATAATACATTATACACATCTTTATTAGCTTCTTTTTCTTTATTATTTGATTCAACAAAAAATTTGGCAAAGATTCTTTACAATTGGAAGTTTCAAGTTAAAGAAAAGATGCTCAAAATCCAAGTTTTATTGTTATTTTGTTAATTAGTTATTTGTTAATTAGTTTTTTAGTTATTATGTTGTATTTATTATAAAAATTAAAAAATTCTTCCTAATAAACAACTTTATGGAAATCTCAAAAGACAAAAAAGAATAAGAAGAATAAATTTTTTCAAGTGTAAGAGGATCTTTGAATAAATATTTTGTTAAAAAGACCAATAATTCACTTGAAAATTTACCAAATGCATCTGACCAGTGTTTAATTTTGACAAAAATTGTAATTTTAGTGTTTAATTTGTCTAAAAGGGCACACTTTCGAAATTTGCCCAGGCCTTAGAAAAACCTGGACTGGCTCTAGTTATAGTGAAACTTTAAGTACCATGTGAGCCATGCAAGATACTCTTCCTCATACATCTCCATATACATAATTTCTTATACCCAAAAACTTAATATGTCGGAAAATAGGCCAGCAATGTATTAAAAACTAACATATCAAAACTTCACAAATTCTAATGTTGCAAGGTTCCAATACAGAAACTGCAGGCATAAAACTTGTACATAATAATATTGTGCATCCATGCATATACAATCCATTTAAACTGATCTTTGAATAAATATTTTGTTAAAAAGACCAATGCTTCACTTGAAATTTTACCAAATGCATCTGAGCAGTGTTTAATTTTTACAAAAATTGTAATTTTAGTGTTTAATTTGTCTAAAAGGGCACACTTTCGAAATTTGCCCAAGGCCTTAGAAAACCCTGTACCGGCTCTGGTTATAGTGAAACTTTAAGTACCATGTGAGCCATGCAAGATACCCTTCCTCATACATCTCCATATACATAAATTCTTATACCCAAAAACTTAATGTGTCGGAAAATAGACCAGCAATGTATCGATAACGAACACATCAAAACTTCACAAATTCTAATGTTGCAAGGTTCCAATACAGAAACTGCAGGCATAAAACTTGTACATAATAATATTGTGCATCCATGCATATACAATCCATTTAAACTCAATAGCCCATGCGGAAATTACTTGACTTGCTTGTGTGCAAACTTGCTTTATCGGTTAGCAGAGATGGCTGTGAAGGGTCACATGAACACGACAAGACGGAGCACATTTGTGGACGTCCATTAGGCTTATGTTTCAACCAAACGAGTGGTGATCTTTACATTGCTGATGCTTATATGGGGCTACTCATTGTCGGCCCTCAAGGTGGCTTGGCTACTGAGGTTGTAACACGTGCACATGGCATTCCATTTGGGTTTACAAATGCCTTGGACATTGATCAAGAACTGGGAGCAGTGTATTTCACAGATAGCAGTTCACAATATCAGAGAAGGTACAATAAAAATCCCACCATGATTTCTGTTTTTTTTATAACTTAAAATGGTAATTATTTTTCTAGTAAGTGCTAAAGCATTGGTTCAAAAATATTATTGGATTAAAGTCGCACCTCCTATATATTGTTTTTTCTTCTTCTTTTCTGAAGGACTAATGACCATGGAAGTGATGCATGTATGTGCCTTTTTCAGGAATTACATCTCTGTGATACTAAGTGGGGATAAAACTGGAAGGCTAATGAAATATGACCCAGAAAGCAAACAAGTGCAAGTTCTTCTTGAAAACCTCTCATTTCCAAATGGGGTGGCATTGAGCAAAAATGGAGACTTCATTCTACTGGCAGAGACCAGACATTGCAGGATTATGAGGTATTGGTTAAAAACACCGAAAGCCGGAACTTTCCAAGTGTTTGCTCAACTTCCAGGATTTCCAGACAACATTAGAAGGAGCCCCAGAGGGGGTTTTTGGGTGGGGATTCATTCAAGAATACTGTGGATTTTGAAATTGATTCTTTCATACCCTTCCTTAGGAAATGCACTGCTTAAGCTTCCTTTGGACATTACGAAAGCTTATTCTTACGTGGCGAAATGGACAGGGAGCGGATTGATAATCAGGTTGAGTGAGCAAGGTGTTATATTGGAAATGCTTGAAGACACAAGTGGAAATAGATGGAAGTCTGTTAGTGAAGTGGTGGAGAAAGATGAAACTCTTTAGATTGGATCAGTTAAAATGCCATTTGCAGGAAAATATAAAATTTAAGGGTTTTTTTTGTCCTTTGAATACTATTAGAATACTAAATGAAAATTAATTTCCCTTTAATCAAGTTTCATAAATTTTGATGACCCAATATGACTATTAGTTGTTCACTAGGAGCCGTTTGGTAAGCTTTTGGTTTTAAGTGTCTACTTTTTCTCCTGCTAAACCTAAACCCTTTCTATTTTGTATAGTTGACTTGTTCTATTGTAATTAGAACTAGTTGTCTTTCTTGTTGTACACATAGTGTAATAGTACATTTTTCTTGTTTTTCATTTATTAGTGGAGGTTACGATGTTCGAATTTGAGACCTGTTTACCCGTTTTGATGTAGTTTCTGTGGTGGTAGGGTAAAGTTCCTCATTGACTCGAAAATCATTGATGGTCAACAAGTAAACTTTCTTTTATGTGCAAGCGTGCCACTGTTAACCGTTAAAAACCCTAACAGACTACGAAATATAATAACTTGCACCCCGAGCTATTGACTTTGATCAAGTGATTGTGAATTTGGGTGAGGAATATCTCCCAAGTAAGTTCTTTTCTTGCCTCAGACGGGTGAGGACTTTATAATTTCCCACAGTAAAACTAGTAAGTTTAACCAAAATAAGTGTTTGAAAATAAAACAAACTAGTTCAAAGAGAACTGCTTATTACACAATCAAACAAAAGAAACTGGCAAGTCCGAAAAGACATCAGAACATTGGACTTCGATTTCTGCTTGGATTGTTGTCTTTGACTCAGGCTAGACTAGATAGATCTGTACTGGAATTAAATGTCAGCACCTTAAACTAATACAGTTCAGCTGGAAATCGATACCAATGTTGAGATTGGCAAAGCTATAAACAAAAAGCTTCTTGTTTTTTTGGTTTTTTTATTTTTATTTTTATTTTTATTTTTTATATTTGAAGATTCCCTTTTGAAAAAAAGCATGGTGAGAGGTGCTTATCGGCACTCTCAACTACCCACGGTATTTATTATTACTTGTATTCCTTTTTCATTGAATAATAGTTATCTATGAGATTCATACTGAACGTCTCTTTTAACAAAAGAAAATCGGGTGCATTAGAATATCATTAAAGTTGTATACCCACCAAATTTATTACTTGCATTCTATTTTCATTCAACAATTGTTATTTATGAGATTTTAAACTCAGCGACAAGAAGAAAATTGGGTGCATTAGAACCTCATTATGCACAGTCCAACCTTAGTTATAGTCAGAGGCAGCCCTGGCCCAGGGCTATCAGGGCTACAGCCAGGGGCACACAATTTTTTTATAGGCCATATATGTGTATATTTTATAAAATTTAAATAAATTTTAAAAGAAAAGAAAAGAAAAAAAAGAACCAAACCTTCAAAACTAGAAGGAGCCGTTCCTGATATGGTGGCATCTCAACACAAATCACTTTTTGATACTCTCAAGGAAACTTCCTTACTTGGAAAACAAAGTCAAATATATATTATATATTATATAATATAACAAAAGAAAAACCAAGGAAATTAAACAAAGATAAACCAACATGCCTTTTTTTTTTCCAAGTTTTATTGTTATTTTGTTAATTAGTTATTTGTTAATTAGTTTTTTAGTTATTATGTTGTATTTATTATAAAAATTAAAAAATTCTTCCTAATAAACAACTTTATGGAAATCTCAAAAGACAAAAAAGAATAAGAAGAATAAATTTTTTCAAGTGTAAGAGGATCTTTGAATAAATATTTTGTTAAAAAGACCAATAATTCACTTGAAAATTTACCAAATGCATCTGACCAGTGTTTAATTTTGACAAAAATTGTAATTTTAGTGTTTAATTTGTCTAAAAGGGCACACTTTCGAAATTTGCCCAGGCCTTAGAAAAACCTGGACTGGCTCTAGTTATAGTGAAACTTTAAGTACCATGTGAGCCATGCAAGATACTCTTCCTCATACATCTCCATATACATAATTTCTTATACCCAAAAACTTAATATGTCGGAAAATAGGCCAGCAATGTATTAAAAACTAACATATCAAAACTTCACAAATTCTAATGTTGCAAGGTTCCAATACAGAAACTGCAGGCATAAAACTTGTACATAATAATATTGTGCATCCATGCATATACAATCCATTTAAACTCAATAGCCCATGCGGAAATTACTTGACTTGCTTGTGTGCAAACTTGCTTTATCGGTTAGCAGAGATGGCTGTGAAGGGTCACATGAACACGACAAGACGGAGCACATTTGTGGACGTCCATTAGGCTTATGTTTCAACCAAACGAGTGGTGATCTTTACATTGCTGATGCTTATATGGGGCTACTCATTGTCGGCCCTCAAGGTGGCTTGGCTACTGAGGTTGTAACACGTGCACATGGCATTCCATTTGGGTTTACAAATGCCTTGGACATTGATCAAGAACTGGGAGCAGTGTATTTCACAGATAGCAGTTCACAATATCAGAGAAGGTACAATAAAAATCCCACCATGATTTCTGTTTTTTTTTAAACTTAAAATGGTAATTATTTTTCTAGTAAGTGCTAAAGCATTGGTTCAAAAATATTATTGGATTAAAGTCGCACCTCCTATATATTGTTTTTTCTTCTTCTTTTCTGAAGGACTAATGACCATGGAAGTGATGCATGTATGTGCCTTTTTCAGGAATTACATCTCTGTGATACTAAGTGGGGATAAAACTGGAAGGCTAATGAAATATGACCCAGAAAGCAAACAAGTGCAAGTTCTTCTTGAAAACCTCTCATTTCCAAATGGGGTGGCATTGAGCAAAAATGGAGACTTCATTCTACTGGCAGAGACCAGACATTGCAGGATTATGAGGTATTGGTTAAAAACACCGAAAGCCGGAACTTTCCAAGTGTTTGCTCAACTTCCAGGATTTCCAGACAACATTAGAAGGAGCCCCAGAGGGGGTTTTTGGGTGGGGATTCATTCAAGAATACTGTGGATTTTGAAATTGATTCTTTCATACCCTTCCTTAGGAAATGCACTGCTTAAGCTTCCTTTGGACATTACGAAAGCTTATTCTTACGTGGCGAAATGGACAGGGAGCGGATTGATAATCAGGTTGAGTGAGCAAGGTGTTATATTGGAAATGCTTGAAGACACAAGTGGAAATAGATGGAAGTCTGTTAGTGAAGTGGTGGAGAAAGATGAAACTCTTTGGATTGGATCAGTTAAAATGCCATTTGCAGGAAAATATAAAATTTAAGGGTTTTTTTTGTCCTTTGAATACTATTAGAATACTAAATGAAAATTAATTTCCCTTTAATCAAGTTTCATAAATTTTGATGACCCAATATGACTATTAGTTGTTCACTAGGAGCCGTTTGGTAAGCTTTTGGTTTTAAGTGCCTACTTTTTCTCCTGCTAAACCTAAACCCTTTCTATTTTGTATAGTTGACTTGTTCTATTGTAATTAGAACTAGTTATCTTTCTTGTTGTACACATAGTGTAATAGTACATTTTTCTTGTTTTTCATTTATTAGTGGAGGTTACGATGTTCAAATTTGAGACCTGTTTACCCGTTTTGATGTAGTTTATGTGGTGGTAGGGTAAAGTTCCTCATTGACCCGAAAATCATTGATGGTCAACAAGTAAACTTTCTTTTATGTGCAAGCGTGCCACTGTTAACCGTTAAAAACCCTAACAGACTACGAAATATAATAACTTGCACCCCGAGCTATTGACTTTGATCAAGTGATTGTGAATTTGGGTGAGGAATATCTCCCAAGTAAGTTCTTTTCTTGCCTCAGACGGGTGAGGACTTTATAATTTCCCACAGTAAAACTAGTAAGTTTAACCAAAATAAGTGTTTGAAAATAAAACAAACTAGTTCAAAGAGAACTGCTTATTACACAATCAAACAAAAGAGACTGGCAAGTCCGAAAAGACATCAGAACATTGGACTTCGATTTCTGCTTGGATTGTTGTCTTTGACTCAGGCTAGACTGGATAGATCTGTACTGGAATTAAACGTCAGCACCTTAAACTAATACAGATCAGCTGGAAATCGATACCAATGTTGAGATTGGCAAAGCTATAATTAGATTTAGCCATGGAAAGGCTTGTTGAGTGGGCAGAACTAGGATCTCTCTGGCCTAGACTGGATTGGAAGTGGTTGGATTGGCAATTGTTGACCTGGAATCGCACTTCAGTTGTGATATCCCGTTGCTAAATTAATATTTAATTCTTAAAGTATTCAAGTAAAAGACAATTTTACCCAAAGAGTATTTTAATGGGTTTAGAGTTGACTTTTTGTTCGGGAAAGAATTTAGGGATTTGAGTAACACGGTTACATAGAGCGCGTTGATACGAGTTTGTAGACACGTAGTGGAAGGTAGAAAAGGAAATGATAACAGGATTCAAGGATTGAGTGAGAAACATTATTATAATTTTTTAGGAAAGATTTTTAAACCACCATAGGTACCCAAATGTTGCCTTTGGATAAATTGATGCCTCCTGATATAATGATGTCCACGGACATCCTAGTTTCCTTTGGTTGAGTTAGCACGCATTTGACATTTGCCCCACGAGTCTTAGGGATACCCGAATCGTGTGGAGCGAGGAATGCAGCTCAAGTTAACTTTGTGGGACATTCTACTGCAATCCTACTGTAATCGAGTACCGGAGCACCACCACCGGCAGTAATCAAGTACCGGAGCACCATTTTTGTACTATTTTTGTAAATTAAATTAATTAGTATGCTCTGATATTGCCCTAGGATTTCTGTAAAGCCTGAGGCCACACAGATTTGCTGTGGATTGTGTGTGTTCTAACATTATGCATGCTGAACGCTTGTGGATATATGAATTGCATTTTGAACATGTGTAAATTTTGGGAAACGAGCAATTTACAGGGGAGACTCGGACGATTTTTTAGCAGAAGTCAAACCTTAAAAGAATTCTTGAGATTTAGTTTAAGGGCAATTTGGTCAAATGTGCCCGGCACCTGCTAGGTGTTGGACACGCACAAGGTTCGACACAGATTCCAAAGTGGAATTTGGGTCGGGTCATGTCATCAGTACTTGTTCTGCTTGGCTAGGGGTCGCCTGAGAGCTACTCTGGTGATTCTGGGACATCAAGGTGTCTCTGAAAATTTGTTGAGGTTTTCAAATTATGAAAAACACCTGAACTCCACTTGATTCACTTACTCTGAACCAAATTTGTAACGAGAGAAATCTTGTTTCCCTTGTGAACTGCTTCTTTGAACTGAATTGGTCAGAAATCTGAGTTCTGCCCGTTTCGTTGGAAGCTGGGTGGCTTTTGCAAACCAAACAACTTGATTGCTTCTGAATTTGAAGAGTTTTGAGATCATCTAATCTTGTTTGGATTTTTGTCAGTATGACTGAGGTTTTTTTTTTAATTGGATTTTTTGTTGTCTCCGATCCAATTCACCTCCTTCTATAGTTATAGGAAATCTGCATGAGTGATGATTCTTTAATATTTGGAGGATCTTTGCTGAGAGGTTTTCGCACCAGCATGAAACTCAGCCTGTTTTTCTGGCATTTAATGGTTATGGGGAGTGGTTTTTTTATTTCACCTTTCTTCCAACTCCCCTGAATGTCCTCTGTCTGTTTCCTGTTGACGTCTTGTCATTGGAATCACATGGGTATTGCGGAGAGAGACTCCCTCTCTTTAGCTATTAAAATTGCTGATCTGGTTTCAAATTGGTAATCAACAGTGATGATCAAACCTTGAGCCCTTAGGAATATAATTTGGAAACTGGGTATGAATTAAACCAATTAAATATGGCTTTTTTTAGATTAAATCACTATTTAATGGCAATCAACCTTTATCTTGTGAAGATTAATTTTGTAATTGATTTCATTCCATTTCCCTTCTTTTGAAATGTCCTGGGCTAAATTCTAATTTTGGGTAAAATAGAGCCCAAACCCATGCCGTTAGTATAGCCCAATAGCTAGATGGGCCGGCGCCTAGAAATTAAGCCCAAACAAGACTTCTTCCAGGATTAGAAATAGAAGTATTAGTAGATCAAGAGGTAGTTGATAGTACATTTTTCTTGTTAAAATAGAAGAATAGCACACTTCAATATTTTCCAAGTATCATTATTTGACATGGTATGAAAGCATCGATCCTAAACACATGCCGCTTTCCTGCTTTTGTCTTACCTTATCTTATCTTACTTTACATTGTCTTGCCTTATCACCTTTGCCCTAAATCCCAAATTTTTAGCATTTTGCCTCACATGTATTGCTTTATCTTTTACCTTTGACATTAACCCTAAAATATTTTCTTATCCTTATCTCTTCATTCCCCTTGTTATTGTCTATTGGCTGCTTGCGTTGCTGTCCTGCTTTGATTTTTCGCTACGTGTCACTTGCTGCCATGTTGCTTCATTTTTCAATGGGTACCAATTTGAATTACATTTTGCATCTTACTAGTCGCGCCCATACTATGAAATATGAATTTTTCTGACCAAAAAAAAAAACAAAACTATGAAATATGAATTCCATGAACTTTGTCATGGAAAATGAGCTACGGCTCATTCTTCCGCATGATATTATAGTTTGTTTCATGTTATCTTCATAAATGTTGTGTTCTCCCTTTGTACTTTTTTTGTTTTTGTTTTTCTAGCACTTAGGAATATAATTTGGAAACTGGGTATGAATTAAACCAATTAAATATGGCTTTTTTTAGATTAAATCACCATTTAATGGCAATCAACCTTTATCTTGTGAAGATTAATTTTGTAATTGATTTCATTCCATTTCTCTTCTTTTGAAATGTCCTGGGCTAAATTCCAATTTTGGGTAAAATAGAGCCCAAACCCATGCCGTTATTATAGCCCAATAGCCAGATGGGCCGGCGCCTAGAAATTAAGCCCAAACAAGACTTCTTCCAGGATTAGAAATAGAAGTATTAGTAGATCAAGAGGTAGTTGATAGTACATTTTTCTTGTTAAAATAGAAGAATAGCACACTTCAATATTTTCCAAGTATCATTATTTGACATGGTATGAAAGCATCGATCCTAAACACATGCCGCTTTCCTACTTTTGTCTTACCTTATCTTATCTTACTTTACATTGTCGCCTTATCACCTTTGCCCTAAATCCCAAATTTTTAGCATTTTGCCTCACATGTATTGCTTTATCTTTTACCTTTGACATTAACCCTAAAATATTTTCTTATCCTTATCTCTTCATTCCCCTTGTTATTGTCTATTGGCTGCTTGCGTTGCTGTCCTGCTTTGATTTTTCGCTACGTGTCACTTGCTGCCATGTTGCTTCATTTTCCAATGGGTACCAATTTGAATTACATTTTGCATCTTACTAGTCGCGCCCATACTATGAAATATGAATTTTTCTGACCAAAAAAAAAAACAAAACTATGAAATATGAATTCCATGAACTTTGTCATGGAAAATGAGCTACGGCTCATTCTTCCGCATGATATTATAGTTTGTTTCATGTTATCTTCATAAATGTTGTGTTCTCCCTTTGTACTTTTTTTGTTTTTGTTTTTCTAGCTAAAGAAAAATAGAATAGTCAAAAATAAGTTTTGGATTTCAGTTTACTCTTCCATCCTACCATTGAGGTTTCCTAGAAGAGAAAAAAAGGGGATACACCTCCACCCACCTAATGAAAATTTGTGTTATTCCCTCTCTCCCAATCGCTTATACTGGGGAAAAAAAAAAGGTGCAGATCCATGTGAAATCATCGATGCTAAACCCTATTCATATAAAAAAAAAATACATCAAAATGGGGATAAAAAAACAAGAAATTAAGTACAAATATATTCAAATGATACGGTTTCTCATTCATTTCTTTTGAAGTCACACATTGACCAAAACCTATTGACCCAATACTGAAAGAAAGGTCCAACGCGCTTGTGCACAAATTAGCCCCAACGTTATATTCAAGAACACAAAATTGAATATAAGGGAAAGTTTGAGGAATCAATAATCTTATCAGGGTTGGCATTGACAATGAAAGGGGTCGAGCACCACCACATCCACATCCACATCCACACACATACAAACTTACGTTTTCAAGCCATCTGGTTCGTTTGAGTTATCTTCAAAGTTGGATAAGTATCCTTCTGATTTCTTGGTTGTAGACATCATTTGTGAAACTTCCTTTATGACTTACTTCTTTTATTATGGAATTGGAATTGGAATGAAAAACAAGTAAAGTATGACCACCACCCTCTTTTCCCATTTTGAAATATGGAATTGGAATCTGAAATTCTACTTTATAAATATCGAATCAGACAGTAGAAATATTAAGTTGTTAGGCGGATCAAATTGACATATAATTTTGAATTTTTCAAGTAGCAAGATGCTCTGGTTGCCTTGTGTTTGTGTCTACTAATACCATCTCCAGTAGGGTATTTATCCATCATTCTTCCTAGTTCATTCTCAATTTTTTTTAAAATAATAATAATAAACTACGGTTAAAAGTCATGATGACTCGCCTTCCTCCTTTGACTAACATTTTGCATCTCAATTTACTCCCTATCGTCAAGTCCATTAATAACTCCGTGAAAATCAATTGCGTGACCGCATAATAGCCACATAATCAATTTGGACGGAATTTTGAAGGCGCTTGATGAGGTGAAACTTTACCGTACTTGAGTAAGAGGATAAAGATGGATCATTGTGACTTAACTTTACCGTACTTGAGTAGTCAGCCTCATAAAAATGTGGCGGAGGAGTGTTGTAGAGAGTTAAAACATACGTGGGCCCACTTATATCCACCATGGCTTTAATCATTGCAGCATCCGGTTCCACAATAGTGGGCCCTTTTACTCGTATACCCACATACTGATTTGTCCAAGCCCAACAACTAATCTCACTCACCACCAGTCCTCGACTCTTTCCCAGTTTTCTCAACCATTCATTTATGTGTCGTTTTCAGTCTTTATGTGTCGTTCATGTGGCTGGAGATGAACAGAGGACTAACCAATGCCCTACTTCATTTGAAAAAGTATAACTTCATTTTCATCTAAGAGGATAACATAATTTGGAGGGAAAAAAACGTAGAATACGGCAGGCCGAGAATTATTGTTGATCCTCCCTGTCGTTTTCATGGTAGGGACATCTCGCATCATTTAGTTTTATAAATGAATACTATATACTAAACTTTCAAATAACTCAAAATCACCCTTATTTAAAAATAAAATAAAATATTTTTAGAGCATACATGAGTTTAGGCCAGTTGGCTAGGGCAGTAAGTCCGCCCCTTTATACCTTATTGGAGATGAATACAAAGACATCTTTAAAAAATATGACATTTGCTTATTGATTGTATATAGCGATGTTTAAAGTGAGCTCAAAATATAAATGTACAAGTGGTGAAGAAGTATGGTGCAATTGGTTAGGATTTATGATATGCGCAACTATTACCTCCGACATAAAAAAAGGACAATGATGTGAAAAGTTAAAATATGATTTTGTGACTCTAGGATTATTGATATCATAATAGAAATAGAAGTACATTTTGTGGTATATATTTCTAATTTTTTTTTTCCGCCTTTGTTTTTTTAAACAAAGTAATCTTCATCACTTGCTAAAGGATGCCAACCTGGAGACTAGTCCTTATCAAAGTTTTTAACTACCCATGAGAAGATGAAAAGAAAACGTACAACAAATCATATTCACTTCTAATTTGGTTCAATTGGGTTTTCTCGTTTAGCATGGTAATGAAAATATACTACTAGAGATATTTAGTCATATACCCATTCTTAGCACTAAAACTATAAATAAACTCTACATAATTTAATTCCTATAAACAAATCCAAAAAAACCCCAAAAAATGACAGCTGGTCCTATTGAATTTAATTTTGATTATTAAATTACTTTGATGCCATATTGAGTGTTTTGGATTTTTTTATGAGGTTTTGGGGTTGAGTTTGTTTTAAGAAATCAATGGCATTTTTGTAATTTAAAAGAAGTTAAAAACCTTTTTGTTAAGTTGTAAATGAGTTTTGAGTGTGTTTCTAAAGTCCATTTCATATATGATTTTTTTTTAAAATTTTAAAATTTAGGCTCCTATATTTGGTATAATAGTGAATCTCCCAATATACTAATGTGACTAAACATAATTTAATTGACTAACATTGATAGTAATTAAAGGCAAAGAACAATACTTGGATGCATACCACGATGCATCACACTGCCCATCCCGATTGTGATTAACAAATCTTCACCATGGACAAGTGAATATTTCATTTCCTATCATCTATGAAAAAAAAAATCAATCAAATTGGAGATCATTTAATCATTCATTTGTATTGGATAAATCGACAGTTTTGATAACAATTAAGATTCTCATGATGAATTGTCCACTTATTTAATACGTTTGAATGACTAATCGGCATTATAAAAAAAAAAAAGACTAATTGATTTCCAATTGAGCTAATCTTTAAATGGTGATTTAGAAAATGAAAGGTTCTTATTATGACATATGTACGGTGAAGATTCATTAATCATAACGAGATGGATATGACAGCTAGGTTAAGAAAAAACAAAACACATAATCAATAGGCTGCTTCTTATATTGACATGTCTATTTTGGGTTTACAAACTACAAATTGGTGGGTAAGTTCACCATGAACTGTATTTTGCAATAATGCAATATACAAATTTGAAAATTGAGGCAATGCTTCGATTTTACCTATCACTCAAACTTGTCCATTATAATGAAGACATTTGCAGTGCGTGACATTGACCAGGAGTACGTCCTCATTACGACAACCACAAGCCGATAAAGCACCTAATATTAATTAAACAACTAAAAACATAGGACGTGAAGAACCCTAAACCCTTAAAATCTAGGGTGATTTTATACTTTTCATGTACAACCATGTCAATAAATAGTATTAAAGTTTAATAAAATCGAGCATAAATTAAATTTACTCTTCATTGACAAATTAATATGAAGATTGTGACAATTAAAAGCAAAACAATCCATTAGACACTCAAGGTTACTTTCTAAACAAAAAGAATCATACTACTAGAGATATTTAGTCATATACCCATTCTTAGCACTAAAACTATAAATAAACTCTACATCATTTAATTCCTATAAACAAATCCAAAAAAACTCCAAAAAATGACAGCTGGTCCTATTGAATTTAATTTTGATTATTAAATTACTTTGATGTCATATTGAGTGTTTTGGATTTTTTTATGAGGTTTTGGGGTTTGGTTTGTTTTAAAAAATCAATGGTATTTTTGTAATTTAAAAGAAGTTAAAAACCTTTTTGTTAAGTTGTAAATGAGTTTTGAGTGTGTTTCTAAAGTCCATTTCATATATGATTTTTTATATTTTATTTTATAATTTAGGCTCCTATATTTGGTATAATAGTGAATCTCCCAATATACTAATGTGACTAAACATAATTTAATTGACTAACATTGATAGTAATTAAAGGCAAAGAACAATACTTGGATGCATACCACCATGCATCACACTGCCCATCCCGATTGTGATTAACAAATCTTCACCATAGACAAGTGAATATTTCATTTCCTATCATCTATGAAAAAAAAAAATCAATCAAATTGGAGATCATTTAATCATTCATTTGTATTGGATAAATCGACAGTTTTGATAACAACTAAGATTCTCATGATGAATTGTCCACTTATTTAATACGTTTGAATGACTAATCGGCATTATAAAAAAAAAAAGACTAATTGATTTCCAATTGAGCTAATCTTTAAATGGTGATTTAGAAAATGAAAGGTTCTTATTATGACATATGTACGGTGAAGATTCATTAATCATAACGAGATGGATATGACAGCTAGGTTAAGAAAAAACAAAACACATAATCAATAGGCTGCTTCTTATATTGACATGTCTATTTTGGGTTTACAAACTACAAATTGGTGGGTAAGTTCACCATGAACTGTATTTTGCAATAATGCAATATACAAATTTGAAAATTGAGGCAATGCTTTGATTTTACCTATCACTCAAACTTGTCCATTATAATGAAGACATTTGCAGTGCGTGACATTGACCAGGAGTACGTCCTCATTACGACAACCACAAGCCGATAAAGCACCTAATATTAATTAAACAACTAAAAACATAGGACGTGAAGAACCCTAAACCCTTAAAATCTAGGGTGATTTTATACTTTTCATGTACAACCATGTCAATAAATAGTATTAAAGTTTAATAAAATCGAGCATAAATTAAATTTACTCTTCATTGACAAATTAATATGAAGATTGTGACAATTAAAAGCAAAACAATCCATTAGACACTCAAGGTTACTTTCTAAACAAAAAGAATCATACTAAACAAAGTACCGTTATTGCAAGGAACTTATAGCTCAAATGAATATAAGAGTAGTTACTCATGTCCCTGAGGTATGTGTTACAATCTCCCTCCCCCAATATTGCTTATAAATAAAATTTTAAAACAAAACATCGGTCTCGTGGCACAAGACGCGTACAAGGATGTGGAGAAATTTTATCCCTACAACTTCAAAAAGCCACGAAAGTAGTTATATTGTCATATCATGATGAAATTATTAAGCAAGTAAATAATGAGATGATCTATCATCATCAATATGACGAGACTTTTTTTTTGGTCATAATGACACATATTATTTAGAGTGACACATGTTGACGCTCGGCACCCGCCGAGCTCATCCGCCCAATAAAATTACGATACGTGGGTTTCATACAACACCAATAGAAATCAGAAAGGTCCTCTTGGCCTCAATGTCCGAGCTGCCCCGAGAAGAACTAAAGGGGGTTAGGCCTCCACGTCGATGACAAGACCCCTTCTGACCACCGACCCGTTTCGCCTCAGAAAACGTGCCCCCGTCCCTTAGGGAGCCAGGTGTCAGTTGCATAGACCACCACCTCCCTGGATGGGACTGGCGCCGCACCAGCAGATAAACGGCTCGACACCGAGCCGAGGTGGCTGGCTTGTAAATTAACCCATGTTCTTTTTTCCCTATAAATAGAGTTAGTACTCTTGTAACGAGGGACGGGATTTTTCCAAAAGAAATTCCTCAGGAGAGAAGAATATATAGATTCAAAGCCCCACCATTTGCTACTTGCAACTCATCTCTAAAAATCACTTTCCCCTTCTCAATAAGTACAGTAAAGCAATGCACATCTTCACGTTAACCCTACAAGTATTATAGGGCGAAACAACACAATTTTCACCTATACTAAAAGGGTAATGCTAGGCTTACCACATTTTTCATACCACATTCATACCACCTCTCTAATAGAGGTGGAGCCCACCAATACAATGGGGCCCACCTCTATTAGAGAGATGGTATAAATGTGGTATGAAAAATGTGGTAAGCCTAGCATTTTCCATACTAAAATAAGAGAGAGGTGTTCTCGCGAAATGAGTCATTTTAAGTGAATTTGACATAAACATGGACATGGCTAGTATGATGCTAAATGCAACTCAAAATGGTATGAATACCAGAAAACTTTTTTCCGCATATGATATGAGTCTATTTAATGTTATCTTCATTAATTGTATTCTCCTCCCCTTTCTTTTTCTAGAAAACATGGACATGGCGAGCTGCTTTACACATAAAGGTTTAGTCATCGAACTAACCAAGTAGCCTACCCTCTCAACCTTAAAAAGGAGAAGGAATCTTGCCCATGACAGAATACCCCGTCCTTCTAAGATCATACCCGGAAAAATTACTATTACAATCCTCAAATAAAACATCATAGATAAATTTTTGGGAGAGACCTCAATGTTTAAATTGAAGTAATTCAAAACTCTGGATGAAACAAAACAAAAACAAAACAAAAACTTTGAAAAGGGAAAGAAAGAAAGCCACCAGCTACACATGAAACACCGAAATAATAAATAGTTAAGCCTTCCAATAATTGCACTAAAAATCAACGAGACAAATTTTGGCAACACACACACGCAAGGCCAAAATATACAATCTACGTGTGGCGGGAGGAGAGAGACTGGTTGTTGAGAGAGAGACGACGATGATGACAGACTGATGGAGAAACCTGGCGTATGAAATGAAGCCGACTGAGGAAAACAAAGTGGGCCCCGCATGCATGGCAGTCATGAGATGGGCCCCACTTCCTTTCAGATATGGTTGAGGTGGAGAGGAAAGAAAGGGTCAATTTGCTGATGCGGATTCTAACCGATTTCCAATGTCTGCCACATCAGCGCTTTCGTGTTTTCTCAGCGGTCACACCCACCCACGTGTCGTTTCAGTTTTCTTGCATCTGTGTGCGCAAGGCCAAGAGAACGTTGCATACGGAAGCCCTGCTACCAGCGAATCAGTGCAAGATAAGATTCAGGGCAATGGTTTTAATTTGGAGTCTATTGTTTTTATTATTTTATTATTATTATTTTTTGTAACAGTTCCCCGTGAAACTTGAAGGAGAGTCAATGGTATGAAATTCCGGAAATTCCCATATACATGAAAAGTTTATATCTATGAATTATCAAGAGTCCATAAAATCATCACTTGCTTCATATTGTACTGAGGACACGTAACCTAATCCGATTCTAAAATTGGCAACCATAAAAAGTGAATCACGTAAAAGATATATTTGGGCATATACAGTTTCTCTCATGGCCGTAATTGAATGAGGTCATGTTCGTGAAGTTGTTCATCAAATTTGATTGATTGTGATATATGAGTTAATCGTTAAGAAGATGGAATCTAACTTCCTTATTTAAAGTCATACATTATGACAATATAAACTAATTAACTTCCTTATTTGTCAACATGTTCTGGTCCAGAGAAAAAGATCTCGACTTGCAGATTTTGTTGTAGTCATAAATTCCAAGTTCACATTCCACCTCTACACGAATGTAATTTCTAAAATTCAATGACAATGCCAATGTGGTAGTCCAGTAGAGAAAGACTTTGACTTACAGACCAGTAATCTCAAGTTTGAACACCCATGATACATTGATAATGTATGTATGAGAAACCTCCATTTCTCTTGTAGCTTAGACTATTGTTTACGGATCTCGAGCCTCTGCATTTAGTATCCGTGCATTTACACGCATTTAGGGCATGTTTATGTATCAGTAATAGAGAAAGTAAAGAATCAGAGAATTTAGGAATTGGGGAAGTACTGAATCAGTATGGGAAGAATCATTCCCATTAAACTGTTTACTAAACATATGGAATTAACAAAGGAATGGGGTTGATTCTCATTGTTATTGTTTACTAATTTTCATGAATCAGAATCCAAATTAATTTGATTACTAAAATGCCCTGCACATTTTCACCACAGCACATATATAATTCTCAAATTGGCTAAGGAGACCAAACTAATCCTTCAGCAAACCAGTAAGGCGGTGTAAACATGAGGAATCAATATGCTAAACAAGATGAATAGTAACAGTCCAGTTCAATGATAATGTTAATAACACCTTTGTCCAGAGCCAATTTCAAACAAACAAATAAACTCCAATAAAAATATAACTTTCACCTACGTAACTAGTAAACAATCAAATAATAATAATCTGCATAATCTTCATACTACCAAAAAAAGAGATATATAATCTCCACAAAAGTCATTCACCCAATACTCATCAATCACAATCATTGTAAGCCATGCTCCATAAGATTAAATACATAATCTTTTTTTTCTTCATCAGTCATGGTAAAGACGACCCTCAGCAAATCGTGTTATTTGGCTGAAATGTTGGTGATATATATATTTTAGGGGCACCCCTTGTAGGACCCACTTCATATTGTATTTCACTAATCCAAACCGTCTATAAAAAATCACTTGACCATAAGATTAAATACATAATCTTTTTTTTCTTCATCAGTCATGGTAAAGACGACCCTCAGCAAATGGTGTTATTTGGCTGAAATGTTGGTGATATATATATTTTAGGGGCACCCCTTGTAGGGCCCACTTCATATTGTATTTCACTAATCCAAACCATCTATTTTGTAGATACTCATTGAAAGATGATCTCTACAAAAAATCACTTGAATCCGATATCATTTAACCATTCAATTGAGTTATTGAAATTTTAGTACTTTCTTGAAGCACCGTGTTCATTGATTTTGTAGGACACAATTGGATGTTGAAACGGTTTCCAATTTGTCTAATTTTTTGTAAGGATGATCTATGAATGAACACCTAAAAAATAGATGGTTTGGATCATTGGAAAAAAAATTGTAGGGTACCCTAAAGGGCATCCCTCAATAGAAAGGGACTGTATATATGCATTGAAAAGGAAGTTGGGGTGTCTTTGAACTTCTTGGCCTGAGTTTTTATTTTTTTATTTTAGGGTTTGGGGTGTTTTGGAATTATGGTAAAGTGGTAAGGGTATTTTTGGAAATTATTAAGGGAAAACGGGAATGAGAATCGTACCGACTACCCTCCACTAGTTGATCTAATACCTAGTTTTGAGGGGATGTCATTATAGATTTTGAGGTGGGGCGCACTTATTTTTTCATTCCTGATTGCAAGTAAACGTCAGGAATGGAAATCATTCCATTTCCTCCCATATCCATTAATGATACATAAACATGCTCTTAAAGGGATGTTAACCATTAGATTGATCTAATGAATTTTAACAAGTCCACATCTCAACATCTCTTTACACCTTATGTGTATCTAACACCTTTGAAATAAAATATTAAAAATACAAAATAATAGTCTCATACCCCAACCCGGCCCCTACCCGCCCCAACCCTAAACACGAATGTAATTTCTAAAATTCAATGACAATGCCAACGTGGTAGTCCAGTAGAGAAGGACTTTGACTTACAGACTAGTGGTCTCAAATTTGAAACCCCATGGTACATTGATAATGTGTGTATGAGAAACATCCCTTTCTCTTGTAGCTTATACTATTGTTTATGGATCCCGAGCCTCTACATTTAGTATCCGTGCATTTACACGCATTTAAAGGGATGTTAACCATTAGATTGATCTAATGAATTTTAACAAGTCCACATCTCAACATCTCTTTACACCTTATGTTTATCTAATACCTTTGAAATAAAATATTAAATAGTAAATTGAGCTTAGACCCATAAAATTCATTTTAAATCACCTACAATCCTTTGCTTTAGTTTTCTATTTTCAAATAATACCCGATGACTAGGATCCAACTAAGCAAGTTACCTAATATAACTTAAAATCGGATTTATTGTATTTTTTGGATTCCAAAACTACCCCTATTTATGACTTAATGTGTTATGAGGAGGGTGTAACTAATGACACACGTTGAATTTGGAAAGATCTCCAAATGGTTGTAATGGATGTAGGAATTAATTTAGAAACTTATTTGAATTAATGTTGTTTTCCTTTTATGAATTACGACTAGTAATCTATACGTATTAGTAATTTAAATTCAATATTAAATTTAGGAATTAATGTTGTTTTCCTTTTGTGAATTATATGATTAGTAATCTATTTTAGGGGGCGATATGTTAGAGGGAATGACAACCAAAAGAAATGGGGTGATTGATATGCTATTAATAGGGAGTTTTAATTACAATTATGGTAATGAATGAAATGCTTGTAATAAATTATAAATAAAATATAAAGTCTGAAGGCAAGGATATAAAAACATAGGAATACTATGACCTCTTATATCCTATTGGTCATTTTAAGTTTGAAATTGGGTTTTACACGTAGATTTATAGAATGATAGGTATATATCTAGGAAATAGAATTGGTAGGGACCTATATTGGACAAACCCAATATTAAAAATACAAAATAATAATCTCAGACCCCAACCCTAAACCACTCCCACCAGTTGCTGCTATCCATGGCCACCACTTCTCTCTGCACCATTCATAGTCCTATCGTAGTATTTAACATGGAATTATTGTCTCAACAACAAGCAAGTACTTCAAAATTAAACTGCAATTGAAAATCCTAAAGGTGCCTAACAACTATAGGACCTAGTGAAGGTATGCGTGAGAGAGAAGAAAGAAAAGAGAGTGAAAGGTAGCGGCAATTGGCAGGGGCTAGGTTGGGGAGGAAGGTGGTTGATGGGAGTTTTTAATTTTAAAAACATACATATAATAAGTTGCAAATGGTGAATTTTGGTATAATACAATTATGATGATGTGGACTTATTAAAATTTATTAGATCAATATAATAGTTAATATCCCTTTAAATACGTGTAAATACACGAATGCTAAATATAAAGACTCGAGATCTATTGTTTAATTAAAAAAAAATCCAAGACAATGAATTTGAAGAAAAAAGAAGTTAAAATCATTGTCGCATCCACCCCATCCCCATCCCCACCACCATCTTCTTCACCTGAACTTCAACCACCACCTCATTTTCATTACCATCCCTACAATTGCGACCACCATCATTATATTTGCCACGACCTCGAACACCAGTGCAATCACCACCCCCATCTCGTCACCAGCACCATGACCACCATCGTCATTGTCATCACCACAACTATCACCACTTCTCATTTATAGATTATACTTGATAAAGATAAATTTTATATTTCATATTTAAATCACATTGTATTTAAAGACTTAGCCAAATAATGTCTTAGAACCTTTGCGACGCACCATGGAGGAAAAGAGGTTTCCAATATTTGAGAGG
Source organism: Prunus avium (assembly GCF_002207925.1). The sequence goes on from NW_018921295.1 coordinate 48,254, forward strand.
ATGCCATTTGGTAGGTAGTAAGTGGCGGAAGCTCCAATGATAGAGAAAAAGAGAGGGATGAAAAGGACAAAGTAAATGGGATTAAAGTATATATATATTTTTAATACAAGTAATAGACTAAATACAAAAAAAAGAGTTCTCACAAACAAACGCTACCCAGAGTTATTTTCCATCGACTTAGACCCCGTTGATAGGGTTATAAATGTTTTAAAGAAATTCTTTTGTGTCAATTGGAAAATTAAATGACAAGTACATCTTTAAAATAACTTCAGAAAATAAGAATACACAAATTCTACGCACATCAAGTGATGTGCGGCGGCCTACTAGATTACAAGAATGAAAGGTTGCAGTTGTATATTGTATTATACAGTCGTTGGACATTTCCCATTAAAGAAAAGAAAAGGAAAATAACTTGTGAAGGAAACTTATCTTATTTAATGCGCGGTAGAATATAATTCAATCATAGACACTAAACGAGAATGTTACACAATTAAATAACAGAATAAAGATTAATTAAAAGAAAATTAGAAAATCTCTTGAGGCCATTATAGTCAAACCAGAAAAGCCGAGATGCATTTCTATAAAGACTCTCCCCCACATCAAGGATCTTTAACATGTTGGCACCCAGCATTCGGGTCTGGTTTTAAGCTGAGTCACGCATGGAGCCAAAAACTGAAACAACTATTGTGCAACAGAGCCTTAAATGAAGCTCAGCAATGGCGCTAATGGCAACCAGAACAAAGCTCTTTAGGCTGCTCACGACTCTCACCACGAAAGCACCAATTTTGGGATCTGGGTCTTGCTCCAATGGCGTTAAGGGACCGGTTCGGGTCGACAGGGGCGGTGGGCTCGGGTTGACGGCCTATTCGACCTCTGCTGTGGCACAGCAAGAGCCAGGGGTCGTTGGGTCGAGGCACATGGGGTTGGAGATTTTGGGTGTGAAAGATTATGAAGATTATAGGAGGTCTCTTTATGGTGAAATCACCCACAAGGCTCTGCTTGTTGATGCTGTTGGCACCCTTGTTGTTCCTTCCCAGCCAATGGCTCAGGTTCTCTCTCTCTCTATCTCTCTCTCTCTCTCTCTCTCTCTCTCTCTCTCTCTCTCTCTCTCACGCACACACTTTACATGCACAGCTACATATTTATTGCTCAATGTTTCTAAGTATGTATTGAACTTTTGGGTTTCTGGGTTTGTATATCTATGAAATGAATTTTTTGGGTTTCTGGTTTTGTATATCTATGAATTGAAGTTTGTGGGTCTTGTTTCTTTTCCTCTTTTTTGTTTCTTTGTTTTTCCATTTTGTGTTTTGGGCTAAATTTATATATAAATGGTGAAATTCCAAGAACATACTTTACTGCGCATTTTGTATGGAGGTATTTGTAAATTATATGTATAAATATTGGTTTTTTGTGCATGCATTGAATTCTTGGTTTTTGTGTGGCGAATTGGATTTCTGGGAAATTTCCTATTAAAATTATATTGTGCTTGTGGTTTTGTAGCATAGCAATTATTGGGTTTTCAAGTTTGTGGAGTTTTTTTTATTTTTATTTTTATTATTTTTAATTTTATTATTTTTATTTTTATAATTATAATGTTCTTGCGCTATTATCTGTGTCTCTATTTCTTTGCTGACATATTGTTTATTTTGCTGTTGATATAGATATATAGGAAGATAGGCGAGAAGTATGGAGTGGAGTACTCAGAGGCTGAGATTTTGAACAGATACAGAAGGGCTTACGAGCAGCCTTGGGGTAGATCTCGTCTCAGGTCTCTTCCCATTTTTATTCTCCATTTTTCTATTTTTTTGGTTCTTATACTGGGTGATAATAAGGTTTGCAATAATCCATTTAAGTGTAAATTTTACGTATTTACTTGTTGATTCACCATGGTTATCATGAATTTCTGTCTCCTCTTAGTTCTTGCCTGATTTAGTTTCTGAGGAGTTGTTCAGAAGTGTTGCACTACAAAGAACCCGCAATGGATGAGTTTAGCTACTACAAAGAACCCACAATGGATGAGTTAGATTTCTACCAAGCTTTGGAAAAAGTCGAAAAATGTTTCTTTGGTTTTTAACTTTGCAAGTATGCAAATTGTGATTGAGATTACTCTCACAATTTGCTTGGTCTGTAATATATATTTGTATTTCTGTGGATTTGGACATGTGATGGATGATGATTTTCAGGTTTTTATTTGTATTAGAATGATATGTGCTAAAACTATGCAGAAGTACAGAATCTGGAAAATATACAGGAGTCCTAAACTTGAATGGGCCTGAAAATCTGACCAAAAAAAAATTGGCACGGAATTTTTTTTATTTAAAAACCACCTTCAGTTGTTGGTCTTTTTGGGCCTCGGCAGAAACCTCCACCGACCCGACCCAACCCGACTTATTCGGGTTTCAAATTCATTCGAAATTGGGCCTCAAAATGAGGTGTGCGGTTTGACCAATGGGCCTGCCGACATGACCCGGTTCGGTGACCGGTTTGGGCCTAAACCCGACCCGT
>NW_018921295.1:68230-88014 GCF_002207925.1 Prunus avium
TTCATAGCTTAGACTAAACACCATAGCTAAGTTGGGTTTCCTGAGTACTTGATTAAAACCAAACACCATATGGATAATCATACATAAGAAAGAACGAACTCCAGAAATTGTAATCAACTTAGGTGATTGTTAACTTGTAGCTTGAAATTGGATTGTCATGGTGAAGTTGAACCCCTAGTGCTTGTCTCTTTTGTCTTTAAATTTTCTAAACATCTACTTGCTGGTAACTTGCTATTTTGCATTCTCTTTTAGTAGTTTTCAGTTACTTGTTGTTTTGCATTCCCTTTTTGTAGTTTTCATTCCAACAAACTCAACACAACTTCATTTAAATTCTGTTTAGTCTTAGGGTTACTTGTGAGTCTAAGTAGTAGTAATAAGTGTTTTTCATCCAGGTCTCTGTGGAACGACCTCGTGCTTGCATTCCTATACTATAATTGGTTTGTGCACTTGCGAGAAATAGATAGAGTAAAATCTGTCCAACAAGAAAATGGTGTCGCTGTCGGGGACTTGATTAAGAGTCTTGTTACTATTGTTTACTTTCTTTAGTTTTTCTTTGTTTTCAGGTATTGCATGTGGAGCAAACCATTGCTTGAACAAGTTGTATCAGCGGTCAAGAAACACTCTCAATCCGGAACCATTAGGATCCAACCAATCCGTGGTATACAACAACCATCACTTGCTGAATTTGAACAAAGGCTTGTTGAAGCAAGGGAGGCAGCCATTGAATCTATTCTCAATCCCTCAAAAGCCGAAACCTCCAATTCAGCAAGCTCAGAAGAGTACTCTCTGTTCAACATCTTTAACTCAGATCAAGAAGAAGAAGAAGAAAAGATGGCAGCCAATGACCAACGTGCTTTGGAGGATCTTGCTCAACCAATCATACCAAATTCACCTTCATGCATCTTGCTGTCCATAGAAGCTAGAAACTATGAGCTTAAATCTTCTCACTTTCAAATGCTTCCTTCTTTTTATGGTTTACCTAACGAAGATCCTTTGGCTCACATTAAAGAATTTTATACTGTTGTTTGTACTTTGCCTTTGAAGGATGTGTCTGAAGCAAATATGAGGATGAGGGTTTTCCCTTGCACTTTGAAAGATAGAGCAAAGACTTGGTTGATGTCGTTAACCCCTGGATCACTAACCACTTGGGATGCTGTTGCTAAGAAGTTCTTGGAGAAGTTTTTCTCCGCCCAAAAGACAGCCACCTTGAGGTCCAAGATTTTCAACTTCTCACAACATGATGGCGAACCATTCAACGAATGCTGGGAGCGTTTCAAAGGAATTCTAATGCAATGTCCACATCATGGGTTACCTCTATACTTACAAATGCAAATTTTTTATGATGGACTAACCGAAACTTGTCAATCTACTGTCAATAATGCTGCAGGTGGAGCTTTAAAGAAAAAGAATGCTCAAGAGTCATATGACATATTTGAGATGTTGGGATCCAATGCTCAACACAAAGATACAAGAGGTAAAGCTGGTATTTATGAGATTAGTCCTAACAATGAGCTTGCTTCACAGGTGGCTGGTTTACAAAGGAAGCTTGATGCTGTGCTCAATATGGTACCTAAAGCTCCTCAAGTTGAAGTTTGTGCTATTTGCAATTCTCAAGGACACTCAACTCACATGTGTTCAGCTAGTAATGCTTATCCTGAGTTTGTCCAAGAACAAGCCCACATGATGAATTCTTACAACCAAAGGCCAAGAAATGATCCCTTCTCGAACACTTATAATCCTGGTTGGAGGAATCACCCAAATTTCTCTTGGAGCAACAATCAAAATCAAAATCAAGCAAGTTCATCATTCCAGCCTAAACCAAGTTCATTGGAGGACACAGTCAAGATGATGGCCCAAAATACTTTGCAATTCCAGCAAACTACTAATGGTGCTCTTCAACAACATTCTGCTGCCCTTACCAAGATGGAGATTCAATTGGGACAAATTGCAGATACTTTGAACCAAAGAGAACTTGGAAAATTCCCTAGCCAGCCAAATGTGAATCCCAAGCATCATGAGCAAGCCAAAGCAATCTCAGTTCTCAGAAGTGGTAAGGTTATTGATAATAAAGTTGGCAATGAAGTTACTAATCATGATGTTGTGAATGCAGGTGATGAACACAAGGAAGAGACGACACCAAAAGAAACAATTCCCATTGGCACGTCAACAATTTCACCTATATTGCACAAGGCCGAGACCCCTTATGTGCCACCAATTCCTTTTCCTGGACGTCTTGCTAAAAGCAAACAGGATAAGTCTTTTAATGAAATCTATGATATACTTAGTAAAGTCAATGTTAACTTGCCTTTGCTTGATGTGATCAGGAACATGCCAACTTATGCTAAATTTTTTAAGGAGTTGAACTCACACAAGAGAAGGTATAGTCCTCATGAGAAGGTATTGGTGTCTGAAAATGTGAGTGCTGTCCTTCAAAGAAAACTTCCTCCTAAGCTCAAGGATCCAGGCAGTTTTACCATCGGCATAACCATTGGAGATAAACGAGCTGAGAAAGCCATGTTGGATTTAGGTGCAAGTATCAATCTAATGCCTTATTCAGTGTACTTGCAACTTGGTTTGGGGAAGTTAAAATCCACCACACTCAGCTTACAACTTGCTGATCGCTCAGTGAAATATCCTAGAGGTATAGTTGAAGATATTTTGGTTCAAGTTGATAAGCTAATATTGCCTGCTGATTTTGTAGTGTTAGACATGGAAGATGCACCCAGGTGTTTACATATTCTTTAACTATTTGAAACAATGTTGGTATAATTATATATACATTGGTGATATTTTAAATGGTTACATTGTTGTGAGATATATAGGATATGTGAAAGGCATAATTATATCATGTGATGGAAATTGGTTGGAATTGTTGGATTGAGAAAATAATGGAAAAAGAGGGTAATAGAAATAATTTTTTGTGTAATTGAGTCTAACTCTTGGCAGGTACCAGATCTCAGGGATCCCACAGTGCATATAATTTTTTTATTGGGTGATAGGGGATTGGCGAGAGGGAGTTAGACAAGATTAATAACAAAAGGGGATTTATGGGATGATTGAGATGGGGGTTAGTTCATATAAAAGGGCATTCGGGACCAAGTGGTATAAGCATAGTATGGGACGTGCAGGTCTGCTTGTCCAGTTATATGAACTAACGGGAGTAGATGAAGAACATTCATGCATTATTATTAATAATGTGATATTTGGCTGTGTGATTGTATGCCATTTAATTTAGTTATATCAATTTATCGTAAAAAGGTTTACGTCCCTACTGAGCTGTGGTTTCATTCACCCCTAACAAATTTTGCAGGTACTGAACCTAAAATTTAGAGCTTGTGATGATTTTGGCATATCTCTAGAGTGTATTGTGTACATAGCTTGTGGATGAATAATGAGTGTATAACTGTGATCTCAAATGATGACGAAAAGGAGCCTATGGAAGAGTATGAGATAGAGGTGATTCTAGTTGAGTCAAGTGATGACGAGTCCACGGAGGAGATCAATGGAGAAGTGGTTCAAGCAGAGCCAAGAGATGTTCAGAGGAACAAGGACTACTAAGGAGTTCAATCGGCGAGTGCGTCGTACTATTGTGGTGGGGGTGGTTTGTAAGACCCTTAGCAAGTGGCATAGGTCATGTCATGGTTTTGATGTTTTGCACCATGCCAAGGCAAGCCAAAGGTGCATGGGAGGTGCACACGAGAAGCAAGACAATGTGAGTTTTAGGCTGGGAGTAGGGAGCAAAACTTGGCAGCAGTGCAGCAAGACATGGCAGTCAGCACGACAAGACATGGCAGCATAGCGCATCACAGGGTCGTGCAACGCGGATAGGGTAGTCCAACTAAAAGTAAGAGCTTGTAATCCTTTGCTATTTGAGAATAAAAGGTTGGGAACTTTGCTCGTATATTGAGTGTGAGAGTTTTCCTGTGTAGGCAAGTCTTGCTTGGTGTGTGTTGGTAATCACTTGTACCTCTGTGTGAATTCTGAAGCTTCACGAATTGGAGGAGCGAGAAGGCTGACTTAGGAGGAGTCTAAATGTAGGACAAGGGTCAAAAAATTAAAGGCGTTTTTCACCCCTATTACAGCTCCCACCTTGGTGGTTGATGCTACTTCGACACTTTCTATACTTATTTCAAATATATGGGCAATTCTTGTAACTTTCATGCCTTCTTGCTATGTTGGAGGATCTACCTCTATTGTTCCCACTAAGACGATTAGGGATTCGTCGATAGAGAATGGAAGAAGTCTAGCCTCGGTCCCTCAAGAAGATGCCTTTCTATTGTTCCCTGATCAGGTATGGATTAGCTATACTCACACCTTATTTTTCTACTTGGAAAACTATGATGCTCATATATATTTACTTGTAGACCTCAGGTGACATTTTTGACTTTATTGATCAGTGGGATGCTTCCTTATCTTCAGCAGAGGCTTCTACTTGCCTTTCGATTTCCTCCACCATGGTTGGAGCATTTCACGATCTTGGAACCTAGGCCCTACTTCAGTCCTACAGAGATTGAGATCTCATTGTGACAATTGTATAGCCAATATTAATATATATTTGAGTTAGTGTCTTTTAAAGGTAGTTAGGTCTTTTACTTATCTAGGGCATCTTTATATGCCTATATACTATAAGCTTACAACAGATTTATTATTCGATTGTTTTGTGAATATATTGGCATTCTCTACTTCTACTTGAATTGTTCACATGGTATCAGAGCAATCCTCCTGGGTTGCTGCTGGTTTTTTGTTCTTCTCCCCTTATGCCATCTTGATTCGTGTTGCTGTGTTTCCTTGTTGATTTGCTGCTGCGTTTTCTGGTGTTGGCTGCTTTTGTCTTCTTGGTTTTTCATATATTTTTGGGTTTCCGTTGCTTTTGGTTCTTGTCTCTTCTATATTGCTTTGCACATGGCTAGTGAAAAAGATGATTCTCTTCAAGCTATAAGCGTCAAATTGCATGGCAGTAATTATTTTGGGCCTATGTTATGAAGAACTTTCTAATGGGAAAAGGAATGTGGGGCTATGTCTCTAGCGATATTGTTGTCCCATATGATAAAAAAGCAAAAAAGTATGCTGAATTGTTGAGTACGTGGCAGATGCAAAATTCTAAAATCATCACTTGGATCAATAATTCTGTGGACATCTCGATCGGTATGCAACTTGCAAAATTTGGTACATCTAAGGAAATTTGGGAACACTTAGAAAGATTGTACAAGAGATCCAACTTTGCTAAATGTTATCAGTTAGAAAGTGATCTTCGAGCCACCAAACAAGGAGATAAAAGCATTCAAGATTTTTATAATGTTATGACTGGACTTTGGGATCAACTTGCACTGACTGAACCTTCTGGACTTAGCTCTATTGATCTTTATTGTACATACAGAGAAAGCAACGCCTTGTTCAATTTCTCATGGCTCTCCGAGATGAGTTTGAAGCTCTTCGTGGTTCTATTCTTCATCGTAATCCCCTTCCTTCTGTTGATTCTGTTCTCAATGAATTATTAGTTGAAGAGGTTCGCTTAACATCCCATGCTGGCACGGGTCTTCTTCCTTTGCCAAACCAGATAGTCTTTGCCACCCAATCCCAGCCCTTTCCTCCTTCACAAAATAAGCCACGCCCCAGAGTTGCAGCTGATGAATGCACCTTTTGCAAAGAAAAAGGTCATTGGAAATCTCAATGTCCTGTACTCCTTAATAAGAAGTCCCAACCACAGCAAGTCTTCCCACCCAAACGATCTCCAATAGCTGCAGTTGTTCCCCAGAGTTGCAGCTGATGAATGCGCCTTTTGCAAAGAAAAAGGTATTTGGAAATCTCAATTTCTTGTACTCCTTAATAAAAAGTCCCAACCACAGTAAGTCTTCCCACCCAAACGATCTCCAACAGCTGTAGTTGTTTCATCCCTTCGCGAATCTTCCGCCAGTCCTACAGTGTCGCTTACTGCAGAGCAATTTCAAAAGCTTTGTTCTACCCATCAGCCTAATGCCTTGTCCATGATTTCCCATTCTTCAGGTTTGCCTCCCTCATCTTCTTCAGGTATAACCCCATCCACTTGGGTCTTTGACTCAGGCACTACACATCATATGACTAGTGATCTGTCATTGTTTACTTCATTGTCTTCTTTGTCTACATCAATTCTTTTTTGACTGCCAATGGCACTTCTATGTCATTGGCTGGTATCGGTTCTATCACAACTTCTGGCCTATGTCTGTCTGATGTCTATTATATTCCCCAACTCACCTTGAATTTGATTTCTATTAGTTAATTATGTGCTTCTGGCTATGTTGTTCAATTTTCTTCTACTTCGTGTTATGTACAGGATCCTCACTCCAAGAAGCTGATTGGGACAGGCCGTAGAGAGGGAGGATTATATGTGTTGGAGAAGCTCCAGATTCCCGCCTTGGTGGCTTCATCTATTGATTTGTCGTCTTTTTGTCTGAGTCCTAAGTCGTCTAATTTTTACCTATGACATTCTCGTCTTGGTCATGTCTCTAGTTCTCGTTTGAAATATTTAGTTTCTACAAGAGCTTTAGGCAATTTCAGATTGTAGTGGGTGTAAACTTGCCAAATTTTCTGCATTACCTTTTACTAGAAGTTCTTCTATTTCTTTAGCACCATTTGATTTAATTCACTCTGATGTGTGGGGCCCAACTCCTATTTCTAGTAAAGGGGGTGCTAGATATTATGTTTCTTTTATTGATGACTACTCTCGTTATTGTTGGATTTATCTTATGAAACGTCGTTATGATTTCTTTTCTATCTGTCAAAATTTTCGCGCCCTTGTTCATATACAATTTTCTACTGTCATTAAATGTTTTCGGTGTGACTTGGGTGGTGAATATACCTCTTGTGCTTTCACTGACTTGCTTGCCTCAGATGGTACCATGCACCAATTCTCTTGCATTGCCACTCCTGAACAAAACGGCGTTGCCGAAAGAAAACATCGACATATTGTTGAAACTGCTAGGTCTATGTTGCTTTCTGCTGATGTCCCAAATTTTTTTTGGGGTGAAGCAGTTCTAACTGCCAATCATGTGATTAATCGCATTCCCACATCTCTCACCTCTGGCATATCTCTGTTTGAAAGATTGTTTGGTACCAATCCTGACTATTTCTCATTGAAAGTGTTTGGTTGTACTTGTTTTGTTTTTCGTCCTCTTGTCGAACATACAAAATTATTTGCTCTCTCTACTATGTGTGTTTTTCTTGGTTATGGCGACGGACAAAAAGGTTATCGTTGTTATGATCCTAGTGCACAAAAATTGTATGTCTCTCGCCATGTGGTTTTTCTTGAGCATATTCCTTTTTTCTCCATTCCTACTAGTTCTCCTACTTTATTGAATTATGAGCTCATGTATATTGATCCTTTTTCACCTACTAATGATGATTTCTCTTACTCTGACAATGTTAACATTTCTCCTGTTTCTAGTTCCCCTTCTAATCCTTGTGTTACTTCTCCTCCTATTACTCAAGTGTATTCTCGCAAGAAACATGTCGTAAGTTCTGACACTAATAATCCTTCTTCTCCTTTGGTGCCTACTTCAACTTCTGTGGATGTGGATCCAATAACACCTCGTTATCCTTCGCACACTCATAAGCCCTCTCATCGGTTTGGTTATTCTTCTAACGATTTTAGTTATTCTTGTTATTCTCATGATTTCTCTTCTTTCTTATCCTCTATACAGACTCTCTCTGAACCCAACTCCTATAAGGAGGCTATATGTAATCCTCTTTGGCAACATGCTATGAATGAAGAACTTTCTGCTCTGCATAAAACTGGCACATGGGATTTGGTTCCTCTTCCTCCCGGTAAACATGCGTTTGGATGTCGATGGGTCTATAAAATTAAGACTAAGTTTGATGGTTCTCTTGAGAGATATAAGGCTCGTTTGGTTGCTAAGGGATTTACATAGGAATATGGCCTTGATTATGAAGAGACCTTTGCTCCAGTTGCCAAGATGACTTCTGTTCGTACCTTACTTGCTGTTGCATCAGTTCATCAATGGAGTTTATCACAAACGGATGTTAAAAATGCTTTTTTGAATGGGGATCTTTTCGAGGAGGTGTATATGGTTCCCCCTCCAGGTGTTCTTCATAATCTCGGGGAGGTGTGTCGTTTACGGAAAGCTTTGTATGGTCTTAAACAAGCTCCTCGTGCTTGGTTTGAGAAATTCTCTGCTGTTATTGGTTCCCTTGGTTTTCAATCAAGTGCTCATGATCCTGCCTTGTTTGTTCGTTCTATCTCTGCTGGTCGTATCCTTCTCCTCCTTTATGTTGATGACATGATTCTTACAGGTGATGATTTGGATGGTATCACCCAATTAAAATTGGCTTTACATGATAAATTTGAAATGAAGGATTTAGGCCCCTTACGTTATTTCCTTGGCATTGAAGTTGCATCTTCCCCTAAAGTTTATTTTCTTTCTCAGTTTAAGTATGCCGCTGACGTTCTTCAAAAAGCTCGTATTACAAATACTAGAGTGGCTGATACGCCTCTTGAGCTCAATGTGCGTTATACTCCGTCTGATGGTACCCCTTTAGATGATCCTACTCTTTATCGCACTATTGTTGGGAGTTTGGTTTATCTCACTATTACTCGCCTTGGTATTGCCTATGCCGTTCATATTGTTAGTCAGTTTGTCTCTTCTCCCACTACTCTTCACTGGGCTGCTGTGATTCTTATTTTACGCTATCTTCGAGGGACGTTGTTTCAAAGCTTATTGCTTCCTTCCACCTTAACTTTGGAGCTTCGAGCCTTTTCTGATGCTAGTTGGGCTGGCGATCCTTTTGATCGAAAATCTACTACTGGTTATTGCATTTTTCTTGGTGATTCCCTCATCTCCTGGAAGAGTAAGAAACAATCAGTTGTTTCTCGTTCTTCTGCTGAGGCTGAGTATTGTGCTATGGCCTCTACTGCTGCTGAAATTGTTTGGCTCTGGTGGTTGCTTCAAGATATGGGTGTTTCTCTCTCTCTATGTCTACTCCTATGTATTGTGATAATAAAAGTGCCATTCAAATCGCTCACAACTCTGTCTTTCATGATCGCACAAAGCACATCGAGTTTGACTGTCACTTTGTTCGTCATCATTTCCAGCAGGGCACTATCTCTCTTCCCTTTGTCTCCTCCACCATGCAATTGGCCGACTTCTTCACCAAGTCTCACACTCTTGCTCACTTCCGCTTTCTTCTTAGCAAACTCTCGATGCTTAATGCTGTAACATCATGAGTTTGACAGGGGGTGTGACAATTGTATAGCCAATATTAATATATATTTGAGTTAGTGTCTTTTAAGGGCAGTTAGGTCTTTTACTTATCTAGGGCATCTTTATATGCCTATATATTGTAAGCTTACAGCAGATTTATTATTTGATTGTTTTGTGAATATATTGGCATTCTCTAATTCTGCTTGAATTGTTCACACTCATGTCCTTGGCCTGACAGGGATGAAAGAGCCAGGCTCAAGGCTGCCATTGAGATTTTGGCAAGCTCCGGCTTTTTCCTAAACCAATGCTCAGGGACTAAGGTCACATAACTCTTTGATCAGATGGAGAAATTTGCCCTATGTCGCTGTTCTCTTCAGGAAGAGTAAAGGGCTTTTAGGTAGTGTGATCATGAAGCAAGGGATTGAGGCTACTCGCTAAAGGCGACAGGAGGTCACGAGTATTGATGAGCAAATGAGGCAACTTCGAGAGAAGGGAGCTACCATCATTCCCGAGGTCTCCGAGGATGTCCGGAGCAATGGACCTCTTGAGGCTCAGCTTTGACAAGACTCGATGACGGTGAGGTCATTCCAAGCAAGGAAGCTAATGATTCAATCTACATTATCCACTGGAGATGGTGCATTGGAGAGCTTCAGGGCTACCCTTTGTACCCTTTTCCCTGATGTCTAGGTTCATGTTAAGCTATTAGTTGGCCCATTATGTACTTAGCTAGTCTTATTTTGTTTGGTCACCACATGTGGTAGAACTAGCTCACATACAATCTCTTAATTTATGAACAAATTCAAATCCAAATTATTATTGAGCAGTCTTCGCTATATAAGACCAATAAACCTCAACTTAACACCACAACCTTATGCATTTCAAAGATTCTGCGTGAAAATGATGAAAATGCCCTTGGGACCAACTCGGGATCCAAAGCGGTCAAACTTGTCCAAAAAATCTAAAACTGTGTCCTATGCCATGTCGACACCGAAAAAAGGCCAACGACACCCATTGTCCAAAAGTCACCATTTGGGTTCCGTGGGCCCCACATCAACCGACACTTTAAACAAAATACCTCGGATTGACTCAAAACATATACCATCAGACTCGGATCGAAAAATCAAATTGGATGGACTAAAAATATGGTGTCGGAGGTTGTCGAAAAAGCCTCTACTCGTCGGAGATGCTAGTGGGCTTGGTTAAGGTTTCATCATCTTCTCAAAAATTCTACATTTTTTCCCAGTTTTTCCATAGTTTTGTACTTTGTTTTGACTAACCAAATATCCATTGAAATGAACCAACTTATAATGGTTTTAAAGCATATTATCTCTAGTTTATAACCCAACAAACTACACTCAAAACGGAGCTATAACGAAAGAGAAATCAAGCTCAAAAGTTGGGCTCGTGGCTGGGTTTTTGCAGATTCTACAGAAAACATATTTTTCTCCAAAAATTTGCAACCGCGGTTGACAAAGAACACTTAACCAAAATCGACTAAACCAATTGTGTTTTGTTCCTCGACAAGTATAGTTTAAAGAGATATTTAGTTATATACCCATTTTTAGCACCAATGATATAGATAAACCCAACACCGTTTAATTTCTATAACAAACAAAAAAAAATTGAAAAAATGAAAGTTGTCCCTATTGAATTTAATTTTGATTATTAAATTACTTTGATGCCCTATAAAGTGTTTTGGTTTATTTATTTATTTTTTTATGCTTTGATGCCCTATAAAGTGTTTTGGTTTATTTATTTATTTTTTTATGAGGTTTTGTTGTTGGGCTTGTTTTACGAAATTGATGGTAGTTTTGTAATTTATAGGAATTTTGAAGCCTCTTTGTTATGTTGTAAATGGGCTTTGGGTGTGTTTTTAAAGTCTATTTAATGTAGGATTTTTTTAATTTAAATTTTATAATTTGGGTCCGTATATTGGGTATAATAGTGAATCTCCCTAATTTAAAACCCAACAAACGGATTCCTTAAAAACTCAAAGGATTTGGAGAAAACGACAACGAGGCCATAGCAACGAGGAGGAAACTCGAGCATGGGACTCAACGTCGATGAGGAACCTCGATGGGTGATGGCTGCATAACTTTTTCTTTTTCCCCTATGGCCATGTCCTGCTGACTGCATGGCCTCAATGAATGAATTAATATGTGTTAACTTGACACAAAGAAGGACAATGTTGGCGTGGGCCCCAGCAAGCATTTAGACCATTTAGATGGCCTTTCCTATGTCGGCCCATCCTTAATGACTGTTGGGAAATTTTGCTTTTCTTTTTCAAACACACATACATATAAAAATATATTTATTTGAATATATATATATATATATGTCTGCGTGTGGGCACCAGGAACATTTTTTAAGCCATTTGGATGGCTTCTTCTTTGTCTTTTACGATTTTAGCACCTCAGACCTACGAGGATCTTGTTGTTATATTTCAGAACTTACTCTTGAGGATTTTCCTAGCGGCCGCTTGGAAATCAAACAAGATGACCTCCATTTGTTTAGGTTTTGGCATCAACGAACTCCATTGTGCTCTCCACCTTGTGATGCAGTATGATATATACATATAGTGACAGTTCCAGGATTCAAAAGTCAGTTGGGCAAAACTTACATACTAAACTCGACGATATGAGTGAATTTCAATAATAAATATAAAAAGATACACATAGTCAGGTGAAACATAATAAGCCTTATCCTCAAATGCATCTCTATCCGTAAATAAAAGTTCAACAAATACAAAAACTAAAACTAATAAGCCTTACCCTCAAATGCATCTCTATCCGTAAATAAAAGTTCAACAAATACAAAAACTAAAACTAAAACTAAAAGTAAATGCAATACAAAACAACACATTTTAAATCTAAAATTTAAACTTGGGAGGTTGGGAACTCTTAAATTCCTCAATTGTTGATGCATTATCGATATTATTAGCAAACTCTCTTTCAATGTGGAGGATCATACAATCAGCAAGAAATTAATCAACTATGGTGCTTCAAAATCGATTCTTAATAATTCCCATACATGAGAAAGCTCTTTTTGTTGTTGCTGTAGAAATAGGAAGAGTCAACACCAACCTAATCAACCTGTCAAAGAAAATGTAGTTTTCTGCCAAAGTTGTTTCCACAAATTGTTGACATAATTGAGGAAGAGTAGTGGTTTCCTTAAAACAAGGAAGGTAATGTATATCATTTTGAAAATACCTGAGCTCTGTTTCTAAAGCTTTCAACTCATGTGGAAGGAAATCAACATGATAGAATTTCTCGGCAAGTTTACATATATGCTCAATATTGAATGACTTGAAGGAATTACTAGGATCCAATAATGAGCTATGGGTAAGAAGTTCAACTATTTGCTCCAGGAATCTATCATTTAACTCCCTCAACATGCAATCTATAACATCATTAAATACATCAACGCGATATGCATGCTCAATTGTAATAAAATCTTTTTGTTGACAAGAATGACGTGTGCTCGTCATATAACGAGCACTCATATTAGAAACATCAACACCATGTAGTTCACAAAATGATACCACACTCATGAATAAATCACCCCAACCATGTTCCCTCATATCTTGAAGCTGCATTTTTATGTTTTCAACAAAATTTAAAGCACTTACAATGTCTTGAATTTTCGTCTGAAAAGCTTGACAAAGAAAATTGGTCAATCCCATAATTTTATCCATTAAGACCAATGCAAACACAAACTCAAAAGACATCAAAGCAATATAGTTACTCTCTGCATTGCCACGAAAATGTTAGCTAGGTCCATGATCACTAATTTCTAGAAGAAGCAATTTAGTCTCTTTAAATAAACTCATCAAACTTGTAATTAAGGCAAAATGAGAGCCCAAACGAGTGGCTCCATCTTGTTTCAAAGTACGAGCTTGATGAAGTCCTCTACCTGTCTCAAGTTCCCTAGAATCCAACAACTTTTTGAGTTCAGCTTTTCGAATTAAGTTTAACTCATTACGGCGCTTAGCAGAATCACTAACAAAATTCACAATGTTAGTCAACATTAAAAAAAAAAATCTCCATACAACTTGCACATCTTTAGTTGTGCCATTTAAAGGTAATTGCAAGTGATGAGCAAAGCAAATGCACATAATATGCATATGGACAATCTTGGAGAAACAATGGTTGTAATCTATTCCATGAACAACGTACATTACTAGCAACGTCATACCCTTGACCACGCATATTCTCCACTAGAATGTTGTTATTACCAAGCACTTTGCATATCTCATTTTTTATAGACAAGGCATTAGTATATGCAATACTCACAATATCAAAAAAGCGCTCACGAATAAATCTATCACAATCAACAAATCTTAAAATAATAGCAATTTGTTCTTTACCGGATTCATCAAGTGATTCATTAACAAGAATATAAAATTTGTTCTTCCCAAGTTCTCTTCAAATTGTGTTCCTCACCTTGGTAGCAAAAATATGCAAGATTTGTTTTTGTATGTCATTGAAAATATACTGAGCATTTTGAGGAGCCTTATCTAGGACAACTTTCTCAACTTCTATATTTATTCTTGCAAAAGACTTTACTATTTCAATGAAATTTCCCCGATTAGATGACTCAACAGATTCATCATGGCCTCGAAAAGCGAATGCTTGATTTGCTAGATATCTAATGTCTTCTATTGTGGTCGAAAGTCGCAACCGATTGTCCACAATGACGGAACCAGTAATTTTTGTAGGGGTGGGCTAATTTTATTTTATTTTATTTCTTATGCAAGATATGTTGTATTACTTATTTTTCTTAAAACAATCAAGTTGATTCAAATATAATGCAAAGAAGTACATAATATATGTAAAACATCAAATTAAACACATGGTCACACATCAAATTAATGATATACTATTATATTCCTTTTCTTTTTAAAAAAAATCTTGTTATAAAGGTGTTTTTGTCTTACTTTATTCTTTTGTGTGGGCTGAGAAAAACAAAAGTATTGTGTTGTGCTAATGGAGAATTTATACAATAGTACGGTACTACCATGTGGCAGTGCCAGGTGGTAGTACGCACCAATTGCATAACGACATGTGGCGTGGCTGTCTTTTAAGAGAGAGAATGTTTACATCCAAATTTAATGGTAACGCCATTAGTAACTAACTTTCTTTTTTGTTTTTTTGTTTTGTTTTAAGAAACAGAAAAGAAACCCTAGGACATAATTACTTTTATCGAAATCTGCACCACCGTTCTGAATAAAAATAAAAATAAAACTTATGCACCACCGTTTTGAGAAGAAGGAAGAGTGGTGCAGCCATAAAACTATGTTGTTATTTTCCGATTTCTAAGAAGAAGGAAGATTGGTACAGCCATACCGTTCGATTGCTGCAGGTTATTTATTTTCCGATTTCTGAATGTTATTTTTATTCGCCCAGTTTTTATCTACTTCTTCTTCTTTTTTTGCCGATTGCTTCATGTTTTTTTCTTTCCCGACTTCTGAAGTTGTTTTTTTTTTAATTTTTATCATTTCGATTTTCTGCAGGTTTTTTTTTTAAATTTTGATTTTTGCAATACCATTACATGTAGTGAATTCCCACAACCGTTCGGAAAAAGGCGACGCGAGATCTCATCCTCAGGCTACAAATCCTACCCATGACCAACCTTTCTCCGTCTCTCCTGTGTGCTCCTCTTTCTTTTTCTTGTTAAATAATTTTTGGCATCTTCTTTAATTCCGATTTGGGGTTTAATACTTTTTGGCTTTTCTTTGTGCAGGTTTCAATTTCTTGTTTAAGTTTCTTCAATTTTTGTCAAATCTGAATCTTCCTGCAATTTTTTGTTATTATTTTTTTTTTTTGCTACATGATTTGCTTCACTTTTGGGGTTTTGGTTGTGTTTTAAGTTGTGAGATGGAAGGGGTTTGATTTAGGTTTGTTTTTTTTGTAGCATTCCATGCAGGTTATAAAATGATATGGTACTATTGGGGTTATATTTTCTTGTTGCAATAAGTATTAATGGATAATACTTATTGCTCTGTTCTTTTGCTATTTGTTTTACCTTACAATTTGAGTTGATGGGTATATTATTGCTCTGTTCTTTTAAGTTGATGGATAATACTTCTTGCTATGTTCTTTTGCTATTTCTTAATTTCTGGGTTGTAGAAGTTCATTCGATTTGGGTATATTATTGCTGGGGATGAGAGCTTGGGGTATATTATTACTATTATTGCATAGGCCACAACATCATCTTATCAAACATAGAAATAATAATAAATATATATTATAAAAAAAAAAAGAGAAACAACCTGTATAACCTGCAACAATCGAAAAAAAAAAAAAGGCTGCAGCAATAGACTGAAAAAAAAAACTGCAGCAATCAACAAATAAAAAATATAGTAATAAAAAAAAAGAAGGTACTATTGCATAACACAGATCGAGGATATTTGTTTACCTCTATGACTATCCATAGCTTTATGGCTGCAAGCTTGACCAAAAAAAAATAAAAAATGGCTGCAAAAGTCTTCCTTCTTTTCAGAACAATGGTGCATATTTCGATAAAAGTAATTACGTCATAGGGTTTCTTTTCTGAAACAAAAAAACAAAAAAGAGAGTTGGTTACTAACGGCATTACCATTAAATCTGGATGTAAACATTCTCTCTCTTAAAAGACAGCCACGCCACATGTCGTTATGCAATTGGTGCGTACTACCACTTGGCACTACCACGTGGTAGTACCGTACTATTGTATAATTTCTCGTGCTAATGGGCTAACATTGAATTATAGTATGTTTGTTTATATATTAAAGTTTAAACTGAAAATTTAGCCCCAGGCTACAGCCCATGGGAGCCTCTTGCAAGTTCCGCCATTGATTGTCCATCACTTATTGCTTTGATTGCTTATCTACCACTTTTTCAATATGAAGAGATGAGTTTTTTAAGCTAATCCACTTTTGCAAAGCAAGATGATGTGGTGAATTTAGCTTGCCTACATGATGTTGAAATGCACATTGATTCCCACCATTCTCTTCCATTTTTGATACCCATCAACAATAAAGGTTGGGTGTGATTGATTTATGTCAAAAAGGAAGCAAGGAAAACAAAATACCTTATTCTTAGCAACTAAATACTCAAGCCAAGTGAATTGGCCAAACCAGTTTTTATTAAATCAACAAAATTCCCGCTCTTCTAAGTGACTTGGATAATCTTCTAACTCGGGTTGACACGCTCAAGATAATTGATATTAAAATCATGATCATCATCGACTCTTTGAGATTCAACTCTTTCAATTTGAGGCTCGAGAATGAGAGACTCAAGAAGATTTTGCTTAGCACATATTAGAGTAGATAAAGAAGTGCTAGAAGGCAATGTACTAGATGATGACCCGTAATTATTTTTCTTAAAAAAAGACAACAAATTCTTTATTCTCTTGGGATTACGATTGTGGTTCAACATAATAGAAGATAGCCTATGAATAATATGTAGAAAGAATTTTAATCAAACATACCAACAAAAAATCAAACAAATTCTCATAATAGCATCTCAACAATACCAAACCAAAAATTATAATTCATCCCTAATTAAACCCTAGAATACTTAATTTTAACAAAATCCCAAATCAAAGCTCTAGAATAATTCATCCCTAATCAACGCCCTAATTAATTTCAACAAAATCCCAAAATTATAATTCATACCTAATTGAATACTCAAATTTAAAAATATAATTAAAGATATAAAGAAAAGGAGAGAATGAGAATAATAGTTGTTGTTGACAAAAGGAGAGTAGAACATGTTGTTGCCAAAATAGAAGATGTAGCCAATAAAGGGAGAAGCAAGTTGTTGATGTTGGGTAGCAAAAAGAGAGAGAAATAAGAAGTCTCATAGCCAAAAGAGAAGGAAAGAGAAGATGTGGGACCACATGGATGGGCAACATGTTTATAGGGTTTGCTTTTAATTTTTTTAATTTTGGGCTGCGCCTATAACACATGTAGGTTTTTTTTTTGTTGGAAAAATTTGGGCTAGGCGGGCACCTAGCCTACCCTGTGCACAACACCGCCATTGTATACATAGCTGTGAGCTTAGTAATAAATTGCTTGTTTCTTCCATTTCCTTCCCTCTTTTAGTCATACTTAAGCTCATATAAAACTTGCAAGAAGCACTGTTATTGCTCCAAGATTAAAGGGGCACCCTCTGTAGGAAGAGAAACCACCAAATCTTTCCTTGTAATGAGACATTGTTTGGGGACGTGTGACCAAATTGTTGCAGCTCAAGTTGCGATTATAGGTCTTGAACCAGTCGCTGGAACTCTCGAAAGCTGTCACCGCTGTGAGGGCCTGATTTGGCTGCTCGAGTTCATAATAGGTGATCACTAGAGGTTCGGCCATTGGAGGGTTTCAGGCATTGGGAGGTTGTTCTTATTTTCCCTTGGGCGAAATGAAAGAGCCTTTCTCTGCCGCTGGTATTAATTCCACCCTTGGTGGAGTGGGTCAATTTTGATCACCCCCAAACAACTTGGTTGCAATCGTCAACCTCTATTTTCACGACAAAGACTATTCGGCAACCTACTTCCCTAGTCCCACTTTGGAGTTAGATTATATTAAGTCAAGTAAGAATTTTTGTGTTCTAATCAAGACTTACTTTTGCTTCACCTAGTCATCCTCCAAAGTTTTGATAGGTTCGAGTAATGATGTATCTCACGTGGAACAGGTTGCCTGCCTACAAATGTGGCTATGTAAGTTCTTGACTGGCTTGAAGTCTATCTAGATTACTCAGGAACTTCAATCCTTGGTTGAGGTTCTTGTGGATGGCCAACCGGTGGCCTTGTAGAGGGAACCATTATTAGTGCATATGGGGAAGTAGATCTAGGGCGTTCTAGCCCTTATGGTTGACTCTATCAACCAGTTTTCTTCATGGAAGGTGTCCTTCAAGGAAACTAGTGAGGTGACTTCCTTGGTGGCCTTCAATTGCGAGTTGGCCAAAACTTTCACTTTTGTTGGACTTCTGGCCATTATCCCACTTGATCTGGAATTTAGAAGCTAACACTTCTACTTTTATTTTATTTATTTTTTCAGAAGTCCCTAGTGGCGCCACCTTTTTTTTGTTCCTTCAATATGAAAAAAGTAAAAATATATTGCATTAAATTTGTGATCGACAACAACTTACTGAAAAAACAAATATATTTTGGTGGGTCACCATCGAATAATAGGTCAAAATTCGATTAAATTTAACCGAACTCCTTTCAATTTTACGATGGAACACCATTGAATATTAGGTTAAATTTAGGTCATCTACAACCGAACTCTTTTGGATTTTTTTGGTGAAACACCACCGAAATTTCCTATCGTGTTCGGTACTAATCTACTAAACCCAAGCAGCAACCACCATGCAACTAAACACTTGAAAAACATAAAAACAAATTAACTCATATCTCATTCGAAGACTCCTTAACTTCAGTCTCACCTTTCATGAGTAAATAATAAGTACATGTTTGACCAATATAAGTATATAAATATTGTTAGAGTTTAGTTACGAGAACAAGAGAGGAACGTGATAGTTTAAGATTTATTGTTATGTTGGTATAGTGATAAGATTTATTTTTTATTTTAAATTTTCTTTGTCCTTAATGGTAATTACGTAAAATTGTAGAATATGTTATTCATGTTTAAATTAGTGTTGGTTCAAAAAATAGGATTGATGGGTCCAAAAAAAATTAGAGTGATTGACTATTTATGCCAAATATAGAGGCCCAAATTATAAAAAAACCCACATAAAATGGATTTTAGAAATACACCCAAAACTCATTTACAACATTATAAAGAGGCTTTGAACTTATTATAAATTACAAAATTGCCATCGATTTATTAAAATAAACCCAACCCCAAAACCTCATAAAAAACCCAAACACTCAACCGGATATCAAAGTAATGTAATAATCAAAATTAAATTTAATAGGGCAAGTTGTCATTTTTTGGGGTTTTTTTGGTTTGTTTATAGAAATTAAATGGTATAGAATTTATCTATATTATTAATGCTAAGAATAGTTATACAACGAAATATATCAAAAAATTGGATATTTATCTATACCCTAATATTAAACAAGATATTTATAACAGCAGGGCTTTCCCAACAAAAAATAAATAAAGCAGAAGCGCTTCTTTTTATTTATTTAATTTTAATTTTCTGGAGCCTATTTCCGTCATTACCAGTCCTCCACTTCCAAAGCACCCAGATACAGAGGCGGGAAAATTAGCCGAGCCAGAAAAACCCCAATGAGCTTTTGAAAACCACCATAATTGCGGCGAGCAATCGCCACCGAATTCTGCAAAACAGAGAATGGAGAGAATACACGTGACCGTGCGAGCTCGACCGCTCTCGGCTGAAGATGCCAAGACCAGCCCTTGGCGTATCTCAGGCAACTCCATCTTCATCCCCAACCACTCCTCCAAGTTCGAATTTGGTACCAAACCCTCTCTCTCTCGCTCTCGCGTCTGCTGCTCTGCAGTTTTAACTCCCATGGGTTTAATGTTTTTATTTTCCAATTTTCTTATATTTTCTTCCTTCTTTGTTTATTTTTCGGGTTTGTAGATCGAATTTTCGGTGAAGATTGTAAGACCTTCGAGGTCTACCA
>NW_018921295.1:94247-105444 GCF_002207925.1 Prunus avium
TATATATATATATATATATATATATATATGATATATTTATGTGTATATACATGTATATATGTACATTATAGTATATGTGTAAGTAAGTTTAATAATAATAATATATGTTATTAATTTTACAATATAATATATGCATTTTATACATTGGTGAGCATTGGGACTAGCTAATCCTCCCTTTCCACATGGGATTAGTAGCCCCCTCCTAAAGAGGTGTTTTTGGTGGGCCCGGTATTAGCAATCCCATCTAAGACTAGGATTAGATAAAACAAACATGGTACTAAATTTAGTCCAAGCCAGTCCAAGCCAATCCTGTGTACCAAACGAGCCCTGAAGGTTTTACGGAGCTGTAGAGTTCTGGTTGTCCTTTAGGTCATTTGGATGAAATGGAATAGAAGCGTTGAGGACTACAGAGGGCCAAAGGTGGATGAGAGTTGTGTAGTTGATCTGAATTTTGTCCATCTCTACGGGATTCTTCTTGTAATGTTCTTAAGGTCTTTCTGCTGTTTTATGAGATTGGAAGACAGATGCTAGTTACATTTTGATGTATTGAGGCTTGATACGACCTTGTTTTTGTTTGTTCTGGTTGTACAATTGTTGTGGACTCCTTGTCCACTCTGTGTATTGTATGAGTTTTGTGTTAAAAAAAGTCTCATTAAAAAAAGTTGTAAGAGATTTGGTATATATGTGGAGGGTTTAAAATGGCTGACCAATATGACCAGGTGCACACTTCATGCATAACTAAAAATGTACAGAATGGTTGATTTGGCACATTAGTCCTGAAAATATAAAAGAACCCTTAAGAAATAGAGCACAAAAAGGAGGTTGTGTATCCGTTACGTTATCTTCTATGATCTTGCTTCTTTGGGCTGGGATATTAGTTGATTAGGTCCATGTTGAAGAAGAGAAAATGCTCTGTGAACGAAGTTATATTGGTTCTGTACCAGTGACAATTTCATACTACTTGTGATTTAGTGGAACTTGAGTCATGTTTGTGTCACGTAATACAGGCGATCTGCTATATAAATAGCTAACCTAGGAGATTTTCGATAGATTTCGCTGTG
This sequence comes from Prunus avium, assembly GCF_002207925.1. The sequence goes on from NW_018921295.1 coordinate 95,309, forward strand.
TTTTAGTGTAACTCTAGTTATGTAACTCCTCTTTGACAAATTTGATTTAGGCCCTTTTTCCCAACGAATGTTTATTCCCATATTGAGGGTGACAGTTTCCTGACCATCTACACCTATAACTTGTGTTTATGGTTTACTTGCTAATCCTCTTACCTGTATAATCCTACTAGCTTTTCCCTCCCTGTTTTTTATGTCTGTCTGTCTCGTTCTCTCTCCCTCTGTTTTTTATTACCTATATAATCCCTAGTAGCTCTTCCCTCCTTGTTTTTTGTCTGTCTCTCATTCTCTCTCCCTTTGGTTCTTGTTAAGTTTTCCTGTTTGTTGCTGCAGGAGAAGAGGCGTGATACTTGGTGTCCAGGTAATCTTACAAGGGAGACTCAGGGAGAGGTAATACTTTATTCCTGCGAAGTGTATACGATTACTTCATTTCATCTCTCATTTAATTGTAAGTTCCAATTTTTAATCTATACAAGACAGATTTATTCTTGTACATATGTTTCTATATTGCATGCATATTGTGTTTCTATTTTATTTCAAATGCAAAATAATAAAAAATTGTATGGTGTTGTTGGGTACTTACTAGAAATGTAATTTTTTTTTGAGACACAATTTCACTACGATTGAAATGAGTACAAAGCTTAACAAACAAGAATTCACCAGAAGATACAATCATGGAAACCTCAATCTTCTCAAACTGTACAACTATGCAATTCTTCATTTGTTTATTGTTAGGAAGCAAAGTTTCGTTAAAGGAAAACGAAATTCTTCAAAATTGTGGACAAGATGGCCACTGGACATAGGTGTGATATCTTGTTGAAATAAAATTGTGTCGCATTACTTGAGTACAAAGGTGTTTGAATAAAAATCCAAGACACAAAGTCAGAAATACAAATTAGCCTCATCTTTATTAACTGATCTAATCAATTAACAATTAAGCTAATCAAGGAAGTCAACTCTTCAATCAGAATCAATTTGATGCAGCAAACAGCTTATATTCCAATACCAAGCATTCTCATGCAGTCCATATTTGCTTTTAGTGATCGCATACCACAGGCAATCTCTCTCCCCTTGAATCTCCACAACCATTTTCCCTGTAGTGCCTCATTTCCCTTCACCAAATTGGCCCAACCGCCAACCCCCTTTCTCCTTCACTTGAGATACCACATCCCATATGACCAAATAATCTCTTTTCCCCTCCAGCATCCCTTCCCATGGAAATTCTCTCATCAGTTTCTCCATATTTTTAGCCACACCGTGTTGCATATGATGGATGTGGCCCTAAACTAAAGCTGGAAATAAGGAAAATGGCATCTGCAGCCAATCTTCAGCAATTGGAATGTTGCATTTTGTTGAGCCTTTCATATGGCTTCATGCATTTCTTTCATCTGGCTAGATTATAATGTGCGAACATGTTAAGTATATCTATGTGACTGTTATATTGCCTAGTTCTAGATAACAAGACAGGAGGCAGGCTGCTGGAAATACTTATTAAGTACTTTTGTTATCTTTTTTGATATGGTCTCTAAACTTTTTCTGACCATGTCATATCAGTTATGTTACAAGTTTCAGCTATTTTTACTTTGCTGCATTTTAGGTGGTATCAACCATCCAATCAAAGGCATCCGCAGCAAAAACCGTGAGACCTATGCGTGATGTTGGACCACTTCTTCCTTTTCAAGAACTGGTGCATGAGACTGAAGTTGCTGAGAATGAGTCTTGCAAAGAAGATGAAGAATGTAAAAACATCACATTGGATGACTCTGCTCTTCCTGATCCATGTGCTTTATTACATGTTACTAACAGGAGAAAAGTGCCACCCAGGAAGAAAAGCTTACCCCTGGTTTGTACTTTTTTTCATTACATTTTCTGTTCTGAACTTTTGGCAATCCACATTTTTAATCTCCATAGTCTTGCAGGACAATGATTTAGTAGATTTGCAAGCAGAATATGAAGATTTGCTTATAAAATTTGAAACTCAGGTTCGTATATTTTGTTGTTCATGTTCCTCAATATATCAGCAAACCTATTTGCACTCTATACTAATCATTACCTCATACAGAGAACTTTGAGTGAGATACGAATTGATTGCTTGACACGAAAGCTTGCTGAGGCTGATATGTTTTCTGGAGCAATGTATAATGACTACTTCACATCTTATCTCGATAATGGTACCATTAATGGGGACAATAACATTAGTTTAAGAGAGTCGGAGGCTATTCTTGTGATTAAGCGACTTCAAGAACAGGTCGTCCTCTTACTCTTTTGTTTTATTTTGTTTTGTTTTGTTTTTTTCATATGGACCCGGTTTCTGATATTCTTTCTTGTTTTATTTATTTATTTATTATCTTTGCAAATTTTGATAATTCAGTATGTAGTTATTGCTATTTTTATTACTTTGCTTATTCATTTTGACATTTTTGTCATTTATTGTTTGTCGTCGACTTGCAGATTAAGATGCTAGAAGTAGAGAAGTCTTCAAGCCAGCAGAATCTGGATAGTGTAGTTGAGCTGGCAACAGAGCAGAACATATGTGCCAGGGAGAAGTTTGGCGAGGTAATTGTGGTTTGTGCTAGTCGGTTGTGATATATAAGCATGTGAATAGATTTCATCTACCTGGAGCTTCATCACTTATTCAAGACTTTTCTAGGGTGTTAGTAGGTTTAAACATTTACGCCGATAATTGCACTGAACAATCAAGTTGCAGTTTTTTGTTTGAATGCTAATCCGTTGCAATCTTTTAAGATTCTAGCTTATTATGGCCATCCACCGTAATAAGAAACGCAGGAAAAGAAAATGGTTAACAATACTTTTTTTTATTCCATACAAGCAGGCTTCATTTTTAACAGAAAACTTTGCGCTCTCTCTCTCTCTCTCTCTCTCTCTCTATATATATATATATATATATATATATATATGTATGTGTGTGTGTGTGTGTGTGTGTGTGTGTTTAGATTTTTGCAGTTAACCGAACTAGACACACACCCGTGTTTGTGTCCATTGTATACATGATCAGGACCCCCACTGTTCAACATGCCTCCATATATATATTTGACTATTCAACATACCTCTGTATATATATATATATATATATGTATGAATTTTGACTATGAATACCGTTTCAGGATGCATTTTTAATGTCTCAACAGGAAAATGATTTGTTTTAGGTTTTTTATTTAAGGTGTAAGTCTCTCGTATGTTCTCCTCCTGTCACAGAAGCCAAGTTTCTATATAGCCCTTAAATAAACCTTTCTATTAGCATATCAAGTCAAAGTGTTGTATCTGTTTAAAGTTTCCATCTATGTATGTACAAGCCTACTCACTTGCTGCTCTCTGTTTTCTCTTTTAGAAAGATCCAGAGAACGGTCATTTCTTTCACTTCCATTGTTTTATCTTTTATGAAGATGGTACTACTGTCTCTTGCTTTTTAAATTGGCATGTGTTGTTTGATGTCCTTAGCTCTATGAAGAGCTTCAAATTGCACGTGAGGAGGCTAGGGTCGCTCGTGAGCATCCTTGGAACGAATCTGTAGCAAAAGTGGATGTATGATCTCCTTCCTTTGTGTTAATTTCTACGGCGAGTCATTATTTATCTATTGTTCACATATTTTATGGTGTTCATAAATATAGGGTTTGGTTGAGTATACATGTTCTCTTTCGAAGTCTGTGCAGCTAACTTTTAATATCTTTTTATAGGACAAAAGTTCTGACTTGGTGATCAAGCTTGCAAAGGAAGTCCGAGAAATAATGTTGGAAGTTCAAAGCTCAGAAATAGTAATAGAAAGTGTATCTTCACTTCTGGACGAGGGCTCTAAGAGTTTCTCTGTGCTATTTGATACGTTCCTAGTGAGTACATTCGAAACATCAGCTCCTAATGGCTTTTCTTACTTTCAGTTAGTATTCTAAAGATATTGCTTGCTGATGTCATAAGAAGTTATCTCAGAGGTTCGTTTAATTTATTTTCTGAAGCCTGTGCGGGTCTTTATTCTATAAATGCTTGTATTCTCTCTCACCATCTAGTGGCTTGACTTCCTTATAATGTAGGATTTCAAGACTTCAATGTGCCAGTTCTCTTTACAACAAAAGAATATTATCTGTAACCACAAGAAGTTAAACTCGTACCTGATGGAAAAAGTTTCTGAACTTGAGAATGAAAAGGTTCGGTTGTAACTATACTTATTTGAAAAACCCTGAAATCTATTTACTTCTTGACCACATTGACAAATTTTTGTGTGCTGTATTATTATCTGGTATGCAGTGCCTTTTGTACAATCAAACAGTTGATCTTCAGAACCAGATAGAGGAACTGAAACTAGACGCTCAAAATTCTGAAAAGTCCTTGAGGGTAAGCTTGTATGTTTGTATTAATATGCTTATCACTGTTAGTAACCAGTAAAAGCCTTTCATTGATAGTAGTTTATTTCAGGAACTTCTGGAACAACAGGATTTGGAAAAGGAAGAATATCTTTCTTATATGCAAGTTCTTGAAAAGGAAATATCAGGTTTATCATCTTGTTCTTTGGCTAAGGAAAAGGAAAGTTTGAGAAAAGATGTTGAGAAAACACGAATGAAGTTGAAAGAGACTGAGTTTAAGCTTAAGAATGCCATACAAGAGAAGACCAAACTGGAGGTTTGAGCTTTATGCCTTTTTTGTTCTTCTGTCATTGATATCATCCAAACACAACCTTTCGCATTCACAAACATATTCTCTCGTTTGCAGGGTGAAAAAGCTTCTGCCGAACGAGAAATAAAACGATTGCATGGTCAGAACTCTCTTCTTGAACGTGACATGAATAAGCGTGACTCACTTGCTGGTAGAAGGCGTGATTCAGTTATGTCTGATTCTAAAAGAACAAAAAACCTTGCTTTTGAACAGACAATGCAGGTGGTGACAATGTTTTATAAGTTCTCTTCCATTACTATCCTGCATAAAATTTGATATGCACATGCAAGTTATTTTAGCTGTAAATGTCCATGTGCTGATGTGAAGAGATGCTTATACTGAAAGAAACATTTTCTTGCTGAAGAGAGAATGACTTGATAGTTAATATTTTGTTAAGGTATTAAAGTAAAATTAGAATTTTACTTGTTATGTTTTATGGTCCTAGTTATTCTACTTTGCTTAAGCTTTTTGAGCCTTGTTTAGTATTCAATGATGGCAACTCTATTATTTTGTTTTTCCTGTTTTTCAGGAAGAATACAAAAAGATGGAAGTTTATGCTTTTGAAATGGAAACAAAGATGACTTCTCTAGAGGAAGAGTTAGCAGCTGTATACAGGGAAAAAGAAAATGCTGTGTCGATTAGCGAAGGTTTAGCATCTGAACTAGAAAACCTGTCTGAAAAATTGAGTACATCAAACTTGGAACTGGATGCATTGCAGGAAGAGCTTTTGGCCCTGGTAAGCTAGTCCGTATTTCTCTCTTTCACACTATCCTAAGGCTTTTTCTACTTTCATTTATAAAAATAACTTGCTAGTTTGTTTTTTTGTGCGAATATTTTAATTTTTCATTGTCATTTATCCGTACATTCAGAAACAGAGGCTGGAAGAATCTGAATTTGAGCAGCAAAAGATGGAAGGCTCCATTAAAATGTTCACTGAAGAAAAGGAAGACTTGGCGATGGTAGACTAGTTTTGGGTCTTTTCCTGAATTATAAATTAAAAACATCAATCTGTAGTTGAATTTTTAACCTGTGTGTGTTTCTTGGTGCACAGTTGCTCATTTGATTGTATCTTTGGCTGGCAGCAACTTACAGATTCCCTTTTGGAAATGGAGGAGGAAAGAGCAATATGGTCAGCTAAGGAGAAGGCTTCCATTGAAGCCATAGAAGAGAAATCAAAGGTATACAACATGGAGATTACATCATTATCACAGGAAATGTCAGAGGTGAGGTTCATCTCCGCTTGTGTACATCATGAAGAGTTTGCTTGCCATTCTTCAAAATGTTATCGGCCGAAAATTTCAATTCGAAAGGAAATTGCGGGCATGCACATCCTTCTTTCTTTGAGTGAATTTGGTAATTAGGGATTGACCGTATTGTATCACCCTCAGTTTGATTATCTCCTGCTGAAACTTCTAAGGCTGAATCTTTGGTTGTGGTATCACAAAAGATATCTCTTCATCCACATTGCTTGTCTGCAAAAATATGAATTTCATTTCCCCTGTTTGACTAATAGGAAAGATCTGTTATCACCATTTTGTCTAGATAGTGTAGCTGGTCTTTACCTGTTTCGGATGCATTTACTTGTGATATAGAATGTTTAAAAACAAGAATATTTGTTACTTGATTATTCATAGCGGTATCTGCTTAACCTGATTATGATCATGTCAAAATGTAAGGTGAGAAATGAATTGGAGTCTTGTAGAAAAGAATGCAAGGTCCTTAGGGAAAGATTAACTTCTTGTGAGGAAACGGCGGGACAGAAGACGTGCAGGTTTGCGTCAGTTTCCTTTCCTCTTTGTTCCTCCGTAAACTGATATCTTCTTGTATATTATTTGGTCTTATATAACATTAGCGGCAATGCATGTTTAATTTGTTATTTTGGAATAATGCTGGCCATATTGTCATTTGCTGAATTAAGCAATTATATGGACCTCTAATTTAATTCCCTAAAAAGCTAGCTTTTGGTATTCAATGGTCGTCTGATAGGTATATTGTGGTATTTCATGTTTTCACCTTTCAAGGTTTGTTAGTCCTTTTAGGGGGTTAGGCTTAGGATAAATTTTCCATAATTCTTTACTGTCGGAAAATGTTAAAAGAATATCCAAAGATGGGATAGACTTGTAGTACGTTTTTGGGATAATGTCACAAATTGTTATCTAATTATAAAAATTACTTTCTGCTCTTTGCTGCTGGATTTATTAGGTTGTCATTTTATTGAATCTTCTTTGCTGCTAGATTTATTAGAATATCTTGAATATTAATATCAAAGTCATGAATTTCTGGAAGACCAAAACATTGTTATTTTATTATACTTCTTCTGTTGTAGCATGGAGAAGTCTTTTGAGATTGATCAAGTGAATAATGACGAAAATATAACTGGTGCTCTGAGCAAACGGTCTGAAGAAGTGAGTTATTTGCTTTAGCTCAGAATATTGTATGGTTATTACACAAAATGCAATGATTGGTATGCACGGCTTTTTAACATTTACTTTATAAACCATTTAGATGTTGAGCTCAAATTCAGAGATGTGCGGAATTCATCAATGCGAGGAAGTGAATATGCTTCGAAAGGAGCTCAGCTTTCTGAGTGAAGAAAGAGAAGGTTTGTTGACTCGAATAAGAGAGTTGTCAGAACTTTCAAATGACTACCAGGTATGATCTCCATTCTGTTCTCTACGCACCAGGATATAATGGTCAGGGAGAAAAGTTCAGTAGTATTGAGGAAGAAACTAATGTTATTTTTCCAGAACTTTTTCCATTTGTTTGATTGATTGCATGTTGTCTACAGAGTCTGAACAACCAGCTCTGTGTTATGTCAAAGGAAAAGGATAAATTAGTGACTCAGATCGAAGAGCAGCAGAAACATGCAATTGAAGAAGAAAGTCTCGATAAACGTTACAATGACTTGGTAGGTCACTGAAAAGTCCTTGTTTTCTCATTGGCACCTAAATTGTTTGAGTCATTTCAAATATTGATGAACTTACTACCAGTTAATGGAGGCAAAGTTTCAAGTGGAGGAACTGACAAGGAGAATTTCAAGCACGGAGCTTAAGATTCACAAAGTAAGTGCTTGTATAATTTCATTTGTTGTGCAACGTAGTTTTCATCTTTCTGGGCATGACCAATAGATGTGCAGCTGCAGCTTCAACAATTGGGTTTGATAGGTTTTGGTTAAATAGCAGTTTGGATAATAAGATCCACGCTCTATAAACGGGGTCAAAATTTCTGCCACAGAAGATAAAAAAAGGAAGTAAAAAACTTTTCATCTGGAGTTGTCAGAATTCACAAATTTAGAACTGTCCCAAGTAGTTGTTTCCTTTCAGAAACGAATGAGGGGAAAAAAAAAAACAAAGACCATCCCAAGTAATATTATCTCTCTTTTGTTTAGTCTTTAATTTGGCTTGGTATACTTCAAACAGGATCAAGTTGAAAACGGCATAGAGAAGGCAAAGCTTCGAATGAGGCTTCGAGGGGCACAAGCAAAGTTAGATGCCTTTCGAAGTAGATATAAAGAAACACGGGATGAGTCCGATCACATGAACAAGAAGTTTGAGGAGGCTTCAAAAAACCTAAAGGAGCAGTTAGCGACAAAAGGAGTCGAGGTCCTCAGCCTCAAGAAGCAGCTTGCTGCAAAGGGGTTATGAACAAAAATTCATCAAGAAGTTGTAAAGCATGATTATTTGTGTCTTGTGTACTTTTTAATGAAAATATATAAGTTAGTAGGAATGAGTGTCTTGTGCACAGCTATGAACTTTGACCTTGACCTTAATTTCTTATTTTGTTATTCACTGCAGTGTTCGGCCAACGATTTTTTATTTTTGTTTGTGGTTCTTTTTGAATAATGTAGGCCAGGTACTATAGTTACTGATCATCCCTTAACAAAACAGATGGACAAAATGCCCAATTGCATTTTTAATTCTTGTAGTTGAGAACAATCCCATAAATATGTCAACTGGAAAAATGGAAAACTACGATGAGGCAACACGTGATGAACACTGTAGGGGTGAATACGCATTGATTTTCTTTTCAATGAAAGAACGTGTATTTGCCAGTTGGCGTGGGCTTCTCATCCGAATTACCGTATTGACGAGTTGGTTTGGTTTAGTTAAATAATTAATTTTTAATTTTAATTATTCAAATCCGATCCATACTAAAATGTTTGGTTTGATTAACAGGTAATAATATTTCTAACTCGATGGAAATCCGTACCGATATGACATTTATAATTATTTTATTTTATAAATACTAATATACTGGTGGCCTATTGACTTGTAAAACTGGTGACATGTGTTAATGCAGCAGGAATTTGTGACAGGTTATTAGAATTTTGAAAACAATAAATAAATACAAAGCTGTGATTGGCATGAAGTCAATTGCTCATTTGCTTTGTCATCATTGCCAGGTTCTGACGCACATAATAGACAATGTACATTCGTTGATCATAGCTTCAAATTTTTTGAGGTAAAGAAGAAAGCCAGATGCATGATTACATTATAGAAAATGCATGGTTACATTATAAACACAGACAGATGCATGATCTTGTGCACTCATTTGTGTTCCGTCGTATACGAAAATTACTTTTGGGTTCATATAAAGACATCACAAATGGTCTCAAGTTACAGGTAGCTCGCTCGCATTAATAAATTACAGCTTTGTATACTCTTTGTTTTTTGGTTTTTGGTTTTTTTGTTTTGTTTTTGTTTTTCCAGATATATTGTCAATTAACCTATCTCATTAGACATCTCTCACAACAGAACATACCATGTCCTTGATATGGTAATAGGGTTTTAGACAATATATAGTGTATATGCATGTATTTTTCATAATATATAGTGTACATGTATGGTAATCATATTTGGGTTGAAGATTACTAGGCCTCTTTTCTTAATATTATGTATTTTTCATGTTCGTTTGTAACTTTAAAACTAAGTTATTTGATTTCGTACTTGAATGAATTAGACTATAGGGGCTCGTTTGGTACACATGACTGTCTTGGCATGGACTATGCTTAGGGACTGTCTTGGCTTGGCTTGGCTTAGTCTAAGTTGGATAACACTTATCCTGCGTTTGGTGTACGCTTGGACTAGGACTAGATTTAACAAAAAAAAAAAAATCTATGTATATGTATATATGTATAAATACATGTATTATGTATGTGTACATATTTATTTTATAATATATGTGACATGTATGTGTATATACATGTATATATGTATATTATAAATAATATAAACATATGTGTGTATATATATATATATATATATATATATATGTACACATACATGTATATACATGTATATATATATTATAAAATACACATATATATATATATGTACACATACATGTATATATATATATATATATTATAAAATACATACATATATGTATGTATTATACCCATGTATATATGTATATTATATATATAATATATATACATACATTATACATATATAATATATGTGTATATAGGTGTATAT